>NC_069403.1:112629897-112652397 GCF_026875155.1 Cherax quadricarinatus | reverse complement strand
AAACCTACGAACCTTGGAACAAGGTACCGGGACCTTAACCCCACTACCAATACCTGAATCCACTTGGTTTTAGGGGAAGCTTTCAGCCCTTACCCTCATCTCACCTTCAGAATTAACCTGCAAAGGAATTTAAAGCAAGGGGAAAATTAAACACAAACACAACCTGCTTGCAAGAGACTTGAACCTACGAACCTGGAACAAGGGACGCAGTGCTTTACCAATCTCCCACACTAGACCAATACCTGTTGTTTGCGCCTTTAGAAAAATTTTACTTTATTATCCCCGGTTCCACCTTCCTGGATTTACCCAAACCAAGGAATTCAAGGCCCCAAATTTTAAAATTTTCTCTCTAATGAATTTAATTTGAACTTTAAAAATACATGACAATACAATAGAATGAAAATGTTTTCATTAAAATTTTTATTTGAATATTTAATTTTTTGGGTAAAATTGGACCCCCTTCTGGCGGGACCCTATCCTCGAAGGAAGCTCCCCGAGCTGTGATTGCTTTCCTTCCCAAATTTTTTTTACCCCCTTTTAAGAAAAAAATCATTGACAAAATCCAAGGGAATTAAAAAACTGATAAATTAACGGAAAGGCCCCCGGTTTCCCGGTGGGCCCGGGCCAATCTCAGCAATTTCCTCTGGTTGGGAACACAGGTGTAGAAAGCTGTACTGTTACCTTTTTGTAAGTTTTCAACCCCTTTAGGACCTTTTGATTCCTTGACCTCTAGGGAATTTCCCCTTACTGGGAAGGGTTTCAGCCTTTTTTATGTTGTTTCCCCTATGTCTTTCCCCCCTTGAAAATTGGTTTTGGGAACATAGCAAAGGAATTCTTGCCAAATTTTCAATGGGGAAATGGCCCTTGGAGTTTTGAAATCTTCGACCTACGAAAATTTATTTATTGGTGATTTTTAATTTGGGACTTTCTAAAAATATTGTTGGAGGGATTAAAGCGTTCGAAAAGTTAGTAATTTTTTAAGGTACATAGAAAATTTTTTAAATTCCCTTAACATATTTGAAAAATTTGAATTTGACGAAAAAAATAAGAAAAAATTAATTTTATTGGTTGTTTTATAAATTTATTTTAACCTATTCAAATTTGATATATAAATAAATTTTATAATATAGTAATTTAAATAATTATAATAAAATTATAAATTTTATTATATATATAAAAAATATATCTTAAGATAAGAATATAAAAGAAACGTTACTTCACAAAGGGTATTAAATACACATAAAGTGTTAAATATTAAATAACTTAATTTCTGACATCATGTGCATGCACACTAATTATTAATTACCAGGTATCCGTCCCGTGATGCCTCTTGAAATGAGACGACAAGGAAAATATTTATATTTCATATTCGGTTTTAAAAGTTTAAAACTGAAAATATAAAGTCATTTTACTGTAAAGACTAGAAATTCATAAATCTAAAATTACAGATCAGAGATTTGTCCATTATATATAGCATTTTAGAGTAGCACATAGAGGTGCTTGATTATAAGAAAAAAAACGATAATTAAAAAATTATACGTAGCATATATATCCGATGTATTAAATTAAACTTAAACGAACATATACATAACGGTATAATTTTAAATTAAACTGGTGGATTTTTGTTGTTGCTGGCGGGCATCCCGAGGAAGTGGGCGTCCTGTATGATCATAACTTAAATCGCTTGTACCTCTGAGTGCAGTTATTTGGGAAAAGGAACGAAGTGGGCAATCATAAGTTGTTAGTTAATAGGCAGTTAAACTTTAGTGCTCAAAATCGAAAGGAATTAGAAATTAATAAGGGATCTTTCGAAGCTGATATCCAAATTTCTCAGTAAAATTATTAACAATTAGGTACACATTCGTGGCAAATCTAAAATTCTAGGAATGCCTTTCAATAGACCTTAACTAAGCAGTGCTCAAAGCAGCATTAGCTTGAAGGGGCCGCCCAGAAAAGTATTATATACAGTGGTTTTCAATACGACAAAACACATTAAGCAACTAATATTTAAGGAAATAGGAAAGGCTCTGTAATGTATATCAGTAAAGCACGGAAGTATTTCAAGGCACTTTAAATAGTTTCTCTCTAACCATAAATATCGACCTGGGACTGACGAAAGCAAAAAATATATATGAAGCAACTTTTTAGCAAAAGCAATACAAGTTTGTACCATGAAAGGCCTTAGTGTGGCGATAACTTAGCAGTATATTTAAAAATAGTCATTAGGGCAACTCAGATGTATCGACATATTAAACAGCAATTAAACTATCTTTAATTTAGGATAATTGAAGCTAAACACTATGATTTATTGCTGATTAGAAGAAAACGTTCGATGGGGGACACTAATTATTTCACAAAAAATATCAATTTGATTTTATAAAATTGGCAAATAACTTAGCACAAACATCAAGAAAATCGTTTCACTTTAAGAAAAACGATCTGCATTATAACCGTTATATGCAGTTTTGCAGCATAAGCTGAATAACAAATATTTGTACTGCTACGGTAGAGCCTAAACCCGTAACCCACGTATACAGATTCCATAGCATTTCATTATAACTGGATACATATTCATAATTGGATTATATTTAATCAGTAATTAAGTTTCTATAACACCCCCTTAAGGTGAACAATTATTGAAGTGAGTGATACTGATTGTCACTGTCTATGCAGAACGCCAAGAAAAGTTCTTTGGATCAAGGAGCACCGCTCACCACATCAAGGAAAAAGTTAATGCGAGATAAGGAAAGTGAATACTATTTGCGACGTGTAAGATAATGGGCTGCATTCTTCAGGCAATCACATTGCTGGTAAAAAAATAAAACTTGGGAATGGCGGCTATATTAGACTTTTTAGGTTTAGGGGATTAGCACTGTGTCTGAGCACGCGCACGCCAGCACTATGTCATGAGCATCTCCGACGCAGCACTATGCTAGAGCACTCCATGCATTAACACTGTGTCTTGATCACCCACCAGCAACTATGTCTTGAGCGATCGTCCACGCAGCACTGTGTCTTGAGCCCCACGCGCACTGTTCTTGAGGCACACCACTCGCAGCAGCTGTGTCTTGAGCACCCACTGCAGTGGCACTGTGTCTTTGAGGCAACACCCTATCGCATAACATCTGTGATCTTGAGGCTACCGCACAGCAGGCACTATCGTCTTGAGCGTAACGCCCACCCCCCATGCATCACTGTGTCTTGAGGCACAACGTCACGACAGCACGGTGTCTTGGAGCACCGGGTCCACGCAGCACTATGTCTTGAGCACTCCAGCGCAGCCTGTGTCTTGATGGCAGCAAGTCGGCTAATGCAAGCACCTTGTTGTCTTGAGCACAGAGTATCTCACGCAAGTCAGCTATGTCTTGAGGCACAGCAGGCACGCGCACTGAGTTTCTTTAGAAGCACCCACGCAAGGGCAGCTGTTGTCTTGAGGCACAATATCCACGCAGTAGCATCACTGTGTCTTGACACGCGCACGCATGGTGCACTATGTCTTGGAGCACGGTTGACACCATGCATCACTGTGTCTTGAGCACGACCACGCAGCACTATGTCTGAGCAACGCAAGCACGCAAGCAGGCACTGTGTCTTGAGTAATGCACCCACGCAGTCACTGTTTCTTGAGGCAGCTTCCTACGCACACTGTGTCTTGATACACTCCACGCAGGACACTGTGTCTTGAGGCATGGCTCCACGCTGGCAAGGCACTATGTCTATAGCACGAACCATACTCAGGGGGCACTATGTCTTGAGGCAGCCACCATCCAGCGGACATCACTGATGTCGTGTAGCAGCCGCAAGCAGCAGCACTGTGTCTTGAGGTCCCCAACGCAGCACTATGTCTTGAGGCCACGCCACGCAGTCAGCTGTGTCTTGAGCACATCACAACGGCAGCACTGTGTCTTGAGGCAAGCCCACAAAGAGCAGTGTAACACTGTGCCATTTGATCATCGCACACGCAGGGGGCACACTAATGTCTTAGCACAGCCATGGCATCACTGTATTAGCACCCACGCAGCACTATGTCTTGAGCACATACCACGCACATGCATGCTGTGTCTGAGCACCCACGTGCAGCACTAGTGTTCCTTGAGCAGGCTCGGTGTACGCACGCAGTGGCACTATTGTGCTTGAACACTAACCGACGCAGGCAGAGGGCACTGTGTCTTTGGAGCACGGCGCACAACAATAATTAAAATGGCCATGTCACTATGTCGTTGAGGCACCAATCCGCAGCTACATGTTCTTGAGCACCCACCGCGCCAGCAGCAGCTATGTACTTGAGCACCCACGCAGGCACTGGTGTCTTGGAAGCACTCCAGCGCAGCGGCAGTCGTGTGATCATTGAGCACGGGCCACGCAGGTAGCACTGTGTCTTGAACTACTACTGCGACGTCAAGGCTACGGTTCGTTGAAACCCACGCAGCATGTGCACATGTGTCTTGAGCAGCCCACGCAGCACCTGTGTTATCTTGTAACAGCGCTCCACGGGGTCAGCAGCTGTCTTGAGCACCCAAGCACCACTATGGGGCCTTGAGCACCCCACGCACAGCACTATGTCTTGAGCACACACCACGCACGCACTATGCCTTGATCACGATACCCACGGCACCCACTATGGCCTTTTGAGCTAGCTCTGCACGGCAGGCACTTGTCTTGAGCGAGCTGAGCTAAAGGTCCCACGCAGCAACTTATGCTGAGCATCCGCACGCACACACTGTGTGGCCTTGGGAGCTCCCACGCACAATTATGTCTTGAGCACCCACACAACGCAGCGACTATGTCTTGAGCACGCTCACGCAGGCACTGTCTTTGAGCACTACTCCACACGCAGGGCACTATGTCTTGAGAACAGTCCACGCACCACTATGCCTTGAGGGGCACGACCACACTAACACTATGCTTGAGCACGCCACGCAGCCACTAATGGCCTTGAGCTACACGCTACGGTCAGCACTATGCGTATGTCTTGATAGGCACTCTTCGCCAGCGCCACCGCAGCACTATGGCGCCTTTTGAGCATCGCACTCACAAGCACGATGACACTATAACTTGAGGCGACACTAAACCACGCAGTCACTGTGGTCTTGAGCACCACGCAGCACTATGTCTTGAGGACTACCACGGGCAGGCAGTATGATGCTTGAGGACACGACTCTTGCAGGGCAGGCTTATTTCTTTGAGGCACGACCACGCACCACTATGCCTGAGGCACTGCCACGCAATCACTAAGGCCTTGACACGCCATCGCACCACTTCATGCCTTGACACCCACAGCAGCACTATGTCTTGAGCACCCACGCAGGGCACTATGCATTAGCACCCACGCACCACTATACGCTTGTAGCACCACGCAGGGCACTGGTGTCCTTGAGGGGGCACCCACGCAGCAACTAATGTCTTGAGCACCAACGCATGCCGTATGTCTTGAGCAAGCCGCATGCAGCACTATGTCTTGAGGCACGGCCACGCAACACTGTGCTTGAGGCACCGACTGCAGCCACTAATGTCTTGAGCACCAACAGCTACACACTATTGGCCTTGAGCAGCGCTCACGACACTACTATGCCTTGAGGCACCCAGGGCGCAGGCACTATGCCTTGAGCACCCATCAGGGCATCACTATGCCTTGAGCACCCACGCAGGGCACTTAGTCTGAGGCACGGCAAGCGTCAATGGGCAGTATGTCTTGAGGGGCATCCACTGCATGTGTGTAGCACTATGGCCGCTATATGGCACAGCCCCATGCAGGCATCTATGTCTTGAGCACACCAGCTGGCGCAGCACTATGCCTTTCAGGCACCCACACAGCTACTATTCTTGATGGTAACTACACCACGCAGGGCATGGCTATCCCTTAGGTCACACTCCATGCATCAGGGGCACATATGTCTTGAGGGGCGGCAGCATCGCACGGCAGGCACTATGGTCCCCATAGCAGCACCCCAGAACGTGCAGCACTATGTCTTGAGTGGGCACGCCCACCGTCAGGTCACTATAGCCGCTTAAGGCCCGCGCCAATCTGCTTAGACGCGCGGCTATGTACTAGAGGCACACCACGCAGCACTATGCCCGAAGCACCTACGCAGCACTATGCCTCGTCAGTTAGCCCACAACAGGTGTCAGTCAGCACTAGCCTTTCAGGCACAACACAGCAGCAGGCTATGTCCTTGAGTGGCATCACGTAGGCCTCACGGGGGCAGCACGTGTGCCTCATTAGCACCCACGCAGGCTACTTGTGGGCCTTGAGCTACACCGACTGCAAGGGGGATCACTAATGTCGGCCGAGGTCACACCTGAATCGGGGTCATCTAGCATATGGCCTCGGAGCACAGCGCGCCCACACCAGGCACTATGTCTATGAGGGGCACGCACTTCGCTGAATGCAGCATCTATGCCGTCTTTGAGGCGACCCACGCAGCACTATGTCTTGATCACCCACTAGGCAGCTAGGCCTAGCCGCTTTAAAGCGACGCCACGCAGCGCCCTATGTCTTGAGCACCCACGCAGCACTATGCCTTCAGCACCCCACGAGGCACTATGCCTTCAGCACACATCGCAGTCACTATGCCTTGAGCACCCACGCAGAGCATCTGTGGCCCTTAGCACCTGCCCCACCAGCACAAGTGGGGCCTTGAGCAACGACCACGCAGTTCACTATGCCTCGAGCACCGGCCTCACGCAGCGACACTTTCTCTCCAGCGCGCCAGCCGCACCAATACGTCAGGCAATGCTTATCGCAGACGCTCGGCATCACTCTAAAGCACGCCCACGTCAGCCAACTATGCTTCTCGTCATGCACGTCTCTTATAGCGCAGACTAATGGGACCTTCAGTTCACCCATCGCAGCATTAGGCCTTCAGCAACCCACGCAGCACTATGCCTTTCAGCAGGCACCCAAGCGCGGCACTATGTGCTTCAGCACCCGATCGCAGGCACTATGGCCTTCATAGCACCCACGCAGCATCTAAGCATTGCGAGCACCACGCGCGGCACTAGCCTTGCAGCACCCACGCAGCAACTATGCCTTCAGGCACCCACGCAGCACATGCCTTCCAGCACCCACGCAGCACTATGCCTTCAGCACCCCACGGCAGGTCAGCTATGGTTCCGTTCAGCACTTCAGCGCAGCAAACATATGCCATCAGCATCCCACGCAGCACTATGCCTTCAGCACCCACAGCTGGCATCTATGCCTTCAGCACCTCCACGCGGGTACAGGCACTATGCCTTCAGGGCAGCGGCTCCCACAGCAGCGGAGGTACGGAGTCCTTAATTTGGGGCTTGAGCCTAAAATACTTTAATCAAAAGGCAGTTAAGATATCTGGCTGAATAAAAACGCCGGTTAAATAAATCTGTCCTGGACCATGGGTAGTAATAAATGAAAAATCTATTTGAATCTAAACAAAATGTTGCTTAAAGATGCTCCACAAAAATATGAGCAAAATAGGCAAATTGGCACATTACATAGCAAAGCCATAAAATTTATCATAAAAAATTACATAGTTAAGAGTCACTACCAAGCAATTTTGGGTTTTAGATAACTTTAAAACCATTTTCAAGGTAATCATTTAAAATATATAACTATTCAGTGTAGTGACATTATAGGTTATTCATAAATATATTTAGAATGCTATCTGTTAGTAATATATGAAGCGGGGCAGGTCAGAGAAGACAGGGGCAGTTCAGTTAGTTTAATTGGAATAAAAGCAATTGAGAAAATCCTTTATAGCAGATGAGAGTGAGAACGAACACATTCAAGGGGGCAAATTGGGAGCTTATGGCGGCGGGCAACTGCAGTGAGAGTCATTGATAAAAAAATAAAAAATTAGAAGAGAAACATTGCTCCAGTTATATCACGCGATTTCACAGACGATTCCAAGATTTTAACTATTTGGCCTGCACGGCAAACGATGGTTAATATGGTATGTAGCTCGCTGGGGGGGCTTAATAAGATATATGCAGCCATTAAATACTTGAGCCGTTCAGGAAGAGGGTATGTGGAAATCTTAATTTACATGATATGACTAGTAAACTAATAATTTCCTAAATTACACGTTGCAAACGTTGAAGCTAGCATTTACACATATCCATTATTCACTCTCATCCGCAGTATCACCGTAATTTTTTAAAATCTCTTTTGGATAAACTTAGAAGGCTCCATCCACTGGAAACTATCGGAATTTATCTAGGGCCATCTCCACGCTAGCTATGGGAAAGAGGTTCATTAACGTTGGTCTGTGGGGACGTGAACATGCTAATTGATTCTAGAATGTTTGACTCTTTATTACCGCATAACAAAGGTTAAACTTTAAAACAAAACTATGGTTAAAGGGCGTTTCCTCGAGTAATGGCGCAAAATAAAATCGAAAGAAGGAAGAAAAAAGAAAAGAAAAATCAGAAACCTTCAAGGATAGCCGAAATAAATTCTTGCAAAACTGCGAAGTATTTTTTTTTTGCATCTCGATTAGCATTCCTCATCTCATGTCTCTTTAGAAGAGGGATAGGGCAGAGATAAATATTTACAGGCAAAAAAGTTTTGCCAGGCAAGAAGGAGGATCGTTCGGCATAGTTTTTCTTTCAAGCAACTGTTATTTCTGATGATCATGATTGTGATACATATAAGCTCAGCTCTGTATTGTTTCACAGTATGCTGATTTTGTTTTTAATATTAAGTAGTAATAGTTGTGACGTGCTGTTGTTACTGCTCGATTTTCTATCATAACATATTATCGCAAATGTCAAAGTGAACAAGATTCCTCAATCCTTGTTGGGCTTTATCTTATTTTGTTTCAGTTTAGGTAATCGATCGATGGTTTCTACCTTCAGTAGCTGAAAGAAATGCATTATCCATCGAAAGTTGTTTGAGGCGGTTGAATTCTCTCTCTGAGGGCGTCAGGTCATTCTCAGCCTTATCGATTGAAAATGAGAAGTTATTCATAAATCGGGATCTAGAGTTCGTGTCGCAGTGTTGTAAATCACAAACTTAGTTAATGTTGACACTTTCAAGAGTAACTGATATGGTTAGCACAGAAGTCATGAACATCTTGATATAACTTAGGAGCTTCATTTGATGACATTTTTCAATATTGTAGCTTGAAGCAGTATTTCTGAAGCAGGATAGTTTCCTTGTGAAATATTTAGCAGGGGTCCCAACGGGGGGGGGGGGGGGGGGGGGCGTTGGGGGGGGGGGGGGGGGGGGGGGGGACCCAAAAAGAGAACTTGGGCGCAACATGTTCTATTTTTTCATAAAATGATGCGTAGGTGGGCAATTCCAGTGAGTAGTTCACCAATTTGAATAAATCTTGTGGTGTAGATAACAATCATTTTGTTCATTGAAGTACCACTAGTTTATGCTGGCGTCTTTAAGTGGGCTCGCCAATGTCACATTTTACTCAGACAATGGCACCTGAATTAGGCTAATCATGGATAACAATGGCTAAAGGTTTTGTGAGTGCCAGGGGGGGGGGGGGGGGGGGGTCCTGTCCCTTCAATTCCTTCGACGACATTGGCACAAATTTATCTCATGCTAAGGGCAAATTGAATTTTGGGAAGGCTGGGCAGTGTTGTATTTACTCATTTTGCTTTTTTTAAACTGTAAATTCTCTGATCGATTAATGCGAAAGCTGACTGTGATCGCAGGAAATGATATTCACTTGTCTATGGATAAGACAGCTTGGGCTGGAATGTGTATTGCTGAGTTGCATATGATGAAGGTGTTACTTGTATATTAACTATGTCTACTTACATACAAGTCGCTGCCTTCTCATCTGCTGTTTACGCGATGCCACTTTCACCAGCCTTGTAGGCGTGCCTATGTCATATCTCTGCTCTTTAAATAAAAAGTAGCACATAAGATAACCTAGCCGAGTTCACAACATGTTCGAAAAAGTCATTCATGCAATCTTTAACGGACACTGTCCTGAGGATAAGGAATACTTCTGGAGCATCGCCTCTGGGGGCTGTGCTTATAACTTCTAATCATGCGCGTGCAGTAGGCATGTACCATTTTCATTCGATTGGAAGAGGGCCTAAATCATATCCTTGTCTTCCTAATTTATTCATGCTGGGCTATTAATCCTCCTCGTTGTGTAGTTACCTCTGTGCTTTCAGGTGTCATAGATTCTTTAGCCTCTATCCTCTAATCCTTCAATGGACGATCACTCACTTAACTATACTGGATCGGTCACATGGGGCATATTTCTGCACCTTTGTCAATGGTTTTGCAACAGCTAAAAATCAGCAGTGTGGAAGTAGAGGGCGCATGGCTGTGCAGGGCAATACATCTGCCCAATTAATGGGTCTGATTTCTGGCACGGTAGAGGTTAAAATGAATTTGTCGTATATTCCATGAAGGATACTCCTTAAATTTGCTAGAGGCGAGCATATGGCTAGCAAATATACTTCTGTGTCAGGTCTATGCTATGGAGTCGCTTCTATCTCACAATCTATCATAATAAAGCATTTACTGAAAGTTGAATTCAAGTATCACATTATCTAATCCTTTTCTGTTAATCATGGATTTCTACTCCTTTATTAGTTCTAAGCAGCATCTGGTAGTAGCATTACATCTTCCTCTAGGGTCCGGCATTGGTATGTCATTCACTATAAATCAGACGGTAAACATGGGGTATAGTGGATCTAATACTAATCCACAGAGAACCCTCGTTTTCATCTTGCGTCGACGCTCTTTCCTGTCTGACATCTCTTCCCAGACAATCACTTTTCTTTCCTGGAAATACATTCTCTAGTAAACCTGCCTGTTCTTCAAGATTTTCACTTATTTTCTTGTGAAGTACGGTATCAAATGTCTGCTGGCAATCCTAGAATATGCAGGCCATCCATTCCTCTCTCTCGCCGCTCCTTGTCATAGATGTCCAATAGGTTAGTAAGATAAGATATGCCATCTATCAATCCTTGATGATTAGTTTATGAAATCACTTTTTCCCAAGTGCCTTGCCACTCTCCTGATTATCTTCTCCATTGCCTTGCGTATCATGCAGGTCTGTGATACTGGCTTTTATTTCGAAGATTCCTATCTTCTTTCTTAAATATTGGGACCATAGACGCTGTTTTCGAAATCTCTGGCAATTGTCCAGTGTTTTTCAACCAGTTGTAGATCCTGGACAGTGGATCTCACAGTACTTCTGTTGCATCTCGTAGAATCGATGGTGACACATTTCAGGTTCCATTGTCTTTGATGTTTATCAAGAGGCTCAGCATCTGTTTTCTCTTAGCTCTTCTCTCGCTCGCAATAACGTAAAATGACTCAATATGTGAATTGACAAGGAAACTACCGTATCAGCAGAGAAATATGTTTGCCTGATATGCAATATGAAAACAAAAGTCTGCTCATAATGCAAAGCACATTTTCTTCTCTAAGACAGAGAACTACAAAGTCCTTAATTATCACTTGCTGCATGTGCATTACTAAATATTATTATGAACGAATGTATATATCAAATCGTCGCAACTACCTGTGTCTGAAAATTTGAAATGGCAGCTGAGTAAGTCAGGCTTCCAATCTACTCTGATTCCACTGGATCCAATACCAGGAAGCTGACTTGAAATCATCTCTTGTTCATTTCAAAAGCTATTCAGATCTGTCGTCCAGGAGCCGCCGAGTCTCAGCCTCCGAACCATAAATCGATAAGTACACTTATACATATGCTCGAGAATACAAATGCACACGCTAATATATATGTATGTACATATACACACTTCTACATATGCATATCTCTATATATACGCAGGTATACATCCGTTCACACATACATATGCATTCATGTACACTAGAACATGTGTTCACAAATATACGCAAATGTATACTCATATATTAAGAGGTGTACATACGTGCATGCATACATACACACACACACACACACACACACACACACACACACACACTCACACACACACACACACACACACTCGCACATTGATACAGACATAATTCGTATTGCGCAATTGGAATCATATTACTGCCCTACAACAAAAAAACCGTTTCATTTCATGCACCAGAGGTATGAGCAAGTTGGACATATGGGATACGGGGACACTTTTCTCGGATCATGCAGAGACCGAAATACATCTCGAAGGGACACCTCTATCTAGCTGCCTAATTTATTTTCCTCCTTTATAATTATCGTTCGTAACATGAGAATGTTTCAACTGATCGGCCTCAAATTTTCAACACTAAAGTAAACGCACAAAGATTCATGCAGGAACTCTCACGTACACATATTCAAGGTTTCATGAACTGGTATGTACAAGTATTCAAGGTTTCATGAACTGGTATGTACAAGTATTCAAGGTTTCATGAACTGGTATGTACAAGTATTCAAGGTTTCATGAACTGGTATGTACAAGTATTCAAGGTTTCAGTTTCCATGAACTGGTGATGTACACGTATTTTCAAGGTTTCATGAACTGGTATGTACAATAATCAAGGTTACAAAGAACTGGTCTCTTACAATAATCAAAGTTTCATAGAACTGGTATACAAGTATTCAAGGTTTCATGAACTGAATGACCAAAGTATTCAAGTTTCAGTTTCCCTGTGATAACTGGAAAATGGTTTTTCCAGTCCTTAAGTCTCTTTTGTTAAATTTCAAATTTTCAGCCCCGGAGAATCTTACTTAGAAGAAGGTTGGTATTGTTATTGGAATATATAGGTGCCAATTTGCAAAATAAATTTTTAAAAGACGCAGGTTTTTTCCAATAAATGATCTTGATTATAGGCTTCAACTTTGTACACTAACTAATGTTAACTATTATTATGTACTAGCTTTGTACACTAATGCTAGCTTATGTTATGTACTAACTTTGTTCACTAATTAATGTTAACTTATGTACTAACTTTGTACACTAACTAATGTTAACTAATGTTATGTACTAACTTTGTGCACTAACTAATGTTAACTAATGTTATGTACTAACTTTGTACACTAACTAATGTTAACTAATGTTATGTACTAACTTTGTACACTAACTAATGTTAACTAATGTTATGTACTAACTTTGTACACTAACTAATGTTATGTACTAACTTTGTACACTAACTAATGTTAAATAATGTTATGTACTAACTTTGTACACTAATGTTATGTACTAACTTTGTACACTAACTAATGTTAACTAATGTTATGTACTAACTTTGTACACTAATGTTAAATGTATGTACTAACTTTGTACCCTAGACCAAATGTTTTAAATGTATGTACTAACTTTGTAACACTATTATTTACATTATAAAGAGCTGTACGGTGCCTTGGTCCCGACACTAAAACAACCTACCCCAACATTCTCCAGCCTGATCTCCACACTATCTATACTCATGTACTCTTTACCAGGTAGATCCGTATGTGACTTGCATAAAGTTCATGTTTGGGGAAAAAGGTTGTTCATTAAAGAATCGCATTATACTGATTTTTAATTTATTTTATCCATCGAGGTCGTACTTTTTATACATTTATCTCCACCTTAAACTACATTCCTAGTGTTTATATTTATTCATTAGGTTTTCGTACTCTGATCTCGCTTATTCGCCAGCCCAGCCTTCTATAGGCCTACGTACATTAAAAAAATATGTAGATTTTTCTCCTTCACTGTTTTACTTTAATTTCCTCTTCTTCCAGTTTGCGTAACTGCTCACGAACACTTCTATTCACCTTAATTACTGCTCGAGTAGTCGTCATACTGATATATAAGCCTATTAGAGCGCTCTTATGCATGCCTATGCGTACTCAGCTATTTGTGGTTGCATGGGCGATTATAGCTCCCGGTCCCACCTGTCTATGTGGGGATGTGTATCCTTTATTATATTCAACATATTATTTTGAGTGGTTCTTAATTTTTTTCTTGTATGGGATTTTATATATTTAGGTAATCTTCTCTTATCATTAGGTGAATCACGGATTCACTGCCTGGACGAAAACGATGATAAACCTGTCCAATCCTCATTGGTTGAACTTTTGGAAACACTTGTTGTGTATATATATTAAAGGCATCAGGTAAATGGTGTCTGTTTGTTGTTCAGAGCATTTTCCCCCTCGATAAAAGAAAAAAATATTACATGCAAGCGGGGACGAATTCGTGCTACAACAACCAACTTAATCCACAAGAAGTGAAACATCTCGGGGAGCATTAACCAACTTCAAGACTACAAGAATGGTGTTCCCAAGGTGAACGCCTGGCTGCGTGCCCCAGGCCTATGCCCACCAGGCCTCCCGGAGGACGAAGACCTAATCAACTAGTCTGTTACAAGAAGGCTACACACAATCATTACATTCGTCCGGCTTGACGGGTACTACTTTAGGTGTCTGCCAACACTCACTATAAGTCAGCCAGGGGTCTATTGGTAATTTCCCTTATGCACAAGTGGGAGGCTGTTGAAACAGTCCTGGGCCCCAGACAACTTACTGAGTCTTTATTGAAAAGTATTTTATATCATTGCCAAGTCCTCTGCTTCGTATGAAGTGAACTTCGTGTGCAGATTGGGACCAGAACCTTCTAGATTTTCTAGTGAAGATTATATGTATTTATCCGTTGCCGCGTTCCAGTGAAGGTCACTCTAACTTCAAGCGTTACCCAGTAACTAGACTTGAATGCACTATTTGAGTATAAAAGATGGTCTGTATTTTCCTACTAACCTGCCGATTTCACCTGCCATGAATGATGGGGGGCTGTTAGTATACAACATATTTCAGCCTAGAGAGAACAAGTGAACTTTAAAGAGGTAATGGCATCCCTTGTATTGAAAGTTCCAATATTCATCCTATCATTTTCCTCGCAGATGTGATAATGACACGTTGAGATCCTCGTGACATTAACCTCTCTAAGTCATTCAACATTTGTTTTTCACATTGGAGGTTAAGAGTATTTGTAAGTATATTCTGTTCAAGCTATTATTTCGTCAAGTTTTTTCCATAACTGAGTAACTCGAAATTTGTTCTCTTGACATAGTAATTGTTTTCTGTGGCCCATTGCAAAACTTGGTTTAATAAAATCCGATTCGAATTTTACCCGTCCACTGTGCGAGGAACGAGTACACTACCTTGTAGAACAGAGCATTTTCACTGCACCAGAACCACTTATTTAATTAACTCTATTAAACCATTAACTCTGTGTTCTATTGTTAGAAAAGCATATGATTACATCTGCCAATTTCTCCAGATATTCCTTTAGCATGCATTATGTGCGCTATTACACCCAAGATCCGCACTTCCGAAGGCTTTGTAATTCCTTCTGTATACCACATCTACATTCTGTTTATTTTCCATTAGAAGTCGTCCACTTTTTCTTTCAGTCTGTCTCTGCCTCTCTTTCTTTCTCTCAGTTTGTGTGTATATCTCTCTGCCCTCTCTTCTGTCTGTCTGTCTGTCTGTCTGTCATTTTCTCTCTATCATGCCTCCAACCACCGTTTTCTCCTTTTGCTTCTTTTACTTCCGTCATTGCCCTATTTCAGTCATTCTGTCTGCTCTCTCCTACATCGTTTTAATTATCTTTTCTCCTTTTTTTATCTTCTGCTTTTCCTCAGAGTTGTTATGAGTTCAGCTGTCCTCACTTCTCAGGTAATTATGTTAGCTTCTCCGTTAATTAAAAGGACCCCAATAGAAATAAGTCACTTTGTCTGACTTTTATGGGTTATCCCAGGTTCTCTACACATATGCTGCTATGTATGATAATCTATATAACTTTATTTGTGTATACCTGAATAAACTTTTTTAATTTTTGATGTTTCAAGATTCAACAGTTTGAGAGAGCTAGAAAATCCGTTCTCTCTTTTACAAGAGAGTAAAAGAGAATTTTTACTAGACGCTATTTCTTTTACAATATCACCAAAATTTTGTTGTTTTGAAGCTTATTGGTTAACATCGGGGACCTTTTTATTGTGTCGTGTTGGAGAATTTTAAGTGATGGCAATGTGAGGTGTTTTGTAACCAATAGTTAAGTCGTAAATTGGGTTTAAAGCATACATGACACCTCAATGAAGTGAACTTTTTTCCTTGGGTTAAAACCCAGGAAATTCACAACATTTACTTTGTGTGATAATTTGTGAAACTTCTGTTTATATGTACCTGTACCTAAAGTAAACTTACTTAAAGTCTAAAGTGGCCATGTTTACGTGCACACCCCCAATGGAAATAGTCACTCTGTCTGACTTTTTGGGGTTAACCCTAGGTTCACTAACACCCAAATAAGTTGCTATGTATGATAATTTTTACGTAAAGTATTTGGTTGTAAACCTGAATGAACTTACTTCTTACACATCAACCAGCCAAAGATACTTTTACCGTAAAATAGGGATTAAAATAAGTTCTACACTATAAATTACACAAGATATTCATTTTTTCGGTGTATTTATCATAAACGTGTCCACTGATTTGGCGCTATTTTATCTTTGACTGATATCGAAATAATTGGGATTTTATCTCGAAATACTCCTTTATCCCTCTAAACTTTTTAATTCCAGGTTTAGGATACTATTGGTAAAATTCCTCCATGTTGACCTTTTGCAAGTGGTGACATTCCTCAGTCCTTGTATAACAAACTTAGTGAAAACCAAATCCTTAATTAAACCATCCCCCGGCCGGGATTGAACCCGCGGTCATAGGTCCTCCAAAACTCCAGCCCGTCGCGTTAGCCACTAGACCCACTAGAACGGGGCAGTGAAGGGACTTGAGCTAGAGTTCTCCACGGCGCCCGCTAGCTGGAGATTCGTCTGTAAACACTGCATTAGTGGTCACAAAGAGGTGCCTTGTGCAAACCTTCCAAAGGTGTAGAAATATCACCTAGTTTGGATGGCATCTTATTGTGGCCTAGCATGGTCCTAGTGGGCTAACGCGACGGGCTGGAGTTTTGAGACTCTATGACCGCGGGTTTCAATCCCGGACGGGGGTATGTTTATTTGCAATCGTGTCATTACGATTTCTTGAGTCATGTTGACGGCAGTGAAGGGAACTTGAGCTTAGAGTTCGTCACGGCCACGCTAGCTGAGATTCGTCTGTAAAAACTTGCATTTGGGGTCACAGAGGTGCCTGTGCTAACCTTCCTATGGTGTAGAAATTACACCTAGTTGGATGCGAATCTTATGTGGCTAGCTGGTCTAGTGGCAACGCGACGGCTGGAGTTTTTGAGACATGACCGAGGGTTCAATCCCGGCCGGGGGTACGTTTATTTGCAAATCGTGTCATTACGATATCTTGAGTCAAATCATTAAATATGTACCAGGATACTTTAGACTCTACAATAATCTGATTATTCCCTACAATTGTAACCATGATATCAACAAACACCGCCTTTCCTGCTGCAGCTTTAGCTCGATATTCTACATCATGATTTGAGTCAGGGAGGCAGTGGCGATAAATATCCCACTTAGGCCAGAATAAGGTGGGTGGTGGTTTATTTGTCAGGAACCAGAATAGTTGTCCTCCAGACTCCAGTCTTTGTCCGGATAACTCATAAATGGTTACTCATCTGCTGGCTTAATTATTGGAGTTGGGGTTTAGTGACGCTGCAGGCCCTCCACACTTAACAGGCTGTTTACAAGCCCAGCAGTGGGGCGTGTGTTGGCGTGGTAGAAGGAAGTCTGGGGGTCGTGCAGGAAAACAAGTTGTACTATAACCACTCACAATATAAGAAGCTGTCCCCTGTGCTTAATCTTCAACCATTGCAACCCTGTTTAATAAATCTGTTAACAACCAAAACTTTCCCTAACATACTTAAGGCAGCTCGTGTTACCTTAATTCCTCAAAACCACCGAACTGATAACAAAAATCAATAACTTACTTATTTACTTAAATCTTTGACCACGTAGTATGTAAACGAATATATGCATTAACCACCAACCAGAAAATTCCTTAAAGCTTGCGCAGTTTCGGCATCAGACAAAAAGCTCTCGCTTGACACGTAAGTGTCCGGGGTTCGACTCCCGCAATGGTTCAAACAATTGGTCGAGTTTCCACAGTTGTCTATGTTCACAACCATAGTAAAAGTGTTGGTCCGCATCCTGGGGGAAAAAAACAAAACAGACATAAATGCCGTAATACTCTCCCTAACAGTCGGCTTTCTATATCGTAGTAGGTCCGTTTGATGCGCTAGGACTGTCTACCTTGCAATATGGTAACTTGAAGAATAAAATTATTATTATTAATTGTTTATTATTATTATTATATTATTTAACTGACAACAACCCACGGAAGGCGTCTCAAAGTGTTACTCATTTCATCATCTTTACATTCCCACTGTTCTGCCGCCTCCTTTGTACTCGGACTGAAGAGTCTAACGTACCAATGCCCCGTGCCGGGGACAAACCCTAGAATGGGAATTTCCCAAATTCCTTCTATCCATGTACCAACTGAGTCCACGGCAAGTCACCCGCGATCATAAAGTCACTTAAAAATAACTCGGGGAATCTGTCTCACGTCCCACCATTATTGTAGCAAAGCAACGGCCCAATACATTTTAATAAGTCCCTAGAAACTAGCACTTTTTCCTACCGACACATTCAAGACAGCAAGAGCTACAACCAATACATAAAGGTGTGTGACACTACATATGTAAACAACTACAGGTCAATATCAAACTTACCTTTGCTACCAAAATCTTCAGAAATCGTGCACAGGAGACTATAATCCATTTATAAACGTCCAAAACATACTCAACCCCTGCAAATTTGGATTCAGGAAAATAAAAGCACTAATTATGCAATTATAAAAATGCTAGACCTGCTTTACACAGCATTGGTAAAATAAGGAATATCCACTAGGAATTTTTATTTACCAAGAAAGCGTTTGACACAGTTGACCACGGTATCCTACACCACAAACTTGACCACTATGGGGTATAAAGAGGCCATGGCGCTTGCACTATTAAAATCATGCCTTTCAAATATTACAGTATTTCACCATTAAAGACAAAGCCTCATCAATACGGCACTTGATTCCTGGAGTTCCGCAGGGAAGTGTCCTTGGACCCCTGCTCTTCTCAATTACATTCAATGATCTCCCCAAACATATCCCAACACCAGAAACCCATTCTCTTTGCTGACGACAACGAACTTATGGTCATCTCCCACCCTAATCTTGCCACCCTCAACACTCATTTTAACGAGGAGCTGCTCAAAATCATCGACATGGAAGACAGCCAATTAACTTACACTTAACACTGATAAAACCTACTATATTATGTTCGGTAGCAGAGCAGGTTTGCGCAACTTAACATTAAGATCGACAACACTCCTAATATGCCAGCCCATAATGCTGGCAAATTCTTGGCTTATAACCTCGAACAACAACCTAAATTTTCAGCACCCATATTTCCAACACATAACAAAAAAGTAATCCAAAACGGTGGGGATCCTCTCCAAGAATACGATACTACTACGTGCCGTCAAAACTGCCCTTCGCACACTAGACCATTCACATATATATCCATACCTCACACTATCTATCTGAGCTTGGGGGTTCAACTGCACAACACACCTGAAGCCAATAACCCAACAAAAAGCACATAAGAATTATCACTAAATACCATCCCTGACAACACCCCCCCCCCACTCTTCATAGATCAAAACTTACTCCCTGTCAGAACAATCCACACTTACTACTGTGTCAATCTATATCACATGACCTTAAATTCCAATATTAACCCTTGACCTAAAACGCTTTCTTGATAGTTGTGACAGGATCCACAGCATAACACAGACACAAACATCTCTGACCATACCCCGACCGACTAAACCTTTACAAAAATTCAATGTTATTTCAAGGACCTAAAATGTGGAACACCCTACCTGACACTTAGAACTTGCAGACACATTCATCACTTTCAAAACTACAGTTAGAAAACCTCTTATCTCCCTGATACACCCCGACAAACTAACTACATAACCACCTGGTGGGTTTCACAAATTACACTCCCTCACTACACCCATTGAACTATACACACAGAAATACTAATCTTAATTTTAAAATATGAATCCTAACTAGTCATAAGTATGCCTAATGATACCAATATACACTCTTTGTATTGTGCCAAAACAAAAGCATTCACTTTGCAAAACTCCAAATTATAATGTAGTCACTTAGCCTTAAAACCATAATCTGTAAGGATTAATGTTTAAGAATTAATCTAAGTTCTGCCTGAAATAGCCTGCCATGCAAGGTGTCCTAGTGGCCCCCCCTCTTATTAGTAATTTATAAATATGTAAACCAAACACATACCCAAAACCTGTAAACCGCACATTGTAACCCTTATAGAGATAAACTTGATTTGATTTGATTGATTTGATTTGATTTACTGTGTCGGGCGAAACATTTCGGAATAAAAGAGTTACCTAACTGAACTGCTTGAACCATCTGTCTTATTTATAAGGTAAAAAAACTGTGCTGCTTTAGAAAAAGAACGAAACAGTCAATATAAACACATAAATTTTAAAAATGGAAATCTAAAACAAATTGAATTTTTTTTTTTTATTTTATATCCTACTTGAAAGAGAATGG
Organism: Cherax quadricarinatus; assembly: GCF_026875155.1. NCBI lineage: Eukaryota > Metazoa > Arthropoda > Malacostraca > Decapoda > Parastacidae > Cherax > Cherax quadricarinatus. Next base: position 112,631,890 of record NC_069403.1, on the reverse strand, counting down.
AAAATGAAAATATAAAAATAATATCGAAATCAACGCTAAATACATTAACTGGATGTCTGGTTGAAGTGTTACAAACCACGTATTGTAGAAATTGTAGCCGTTTGCTGATGATGGGGGGGGGGGGAGGGGCACAGAATGTTTGAGTGACAACCCAACGCACTAGTTCTCCACCAGAGTCTCTAGCCTGAATAATCCGTCAGATGATAGGAACGCAGGTCTTTTCAACCACTTCACCACTGCATAGATGATAGGTAGTTGCCAGGGGTTGGCTACACTTAGGTATACAAATAAAATGGTGACGTCCAGAAACTTAGGTAAATTTTCGTCTCCTTCAACATTTATTTCTTTGGTTGTCAAATGACCCGGCTGACATTCCAAGCTAGAAAGAGACAAATTTACCCACTGCCTAAGAAATCACTATCCATGATAAGTAAAGTATTTAAAAAACATGGTGATTATCTAAAAGCACATGGAAATCAAGGCAGAAAAAAACTACGTCTTAAAATTGGATAAAAGTGAAGCTTTTAACCAAATATATTATTAAAAACAGGAGCAGAGGTTTTTACTTACAGTTGTGTTGGGAGCTGAGAGTCAAGTGATTAACCACTTGGTCGGAGCCCCACACGTCACCTTTTGGGTGGAGAAAAAGGGGGGGAATAGTGGGAGCTAGATGACCCTACCTTAACAAGCAGACAGGGCAATAAACTATCGTCACCATATACTCGCTCCCCTACTCCTATCTGTTGAAAATTTTCCCTCACACTCCCCCATACCAAGACTTATAGTCAAGGGAGTATAAGAATAGGAGAGGAAAAGTTCTAACAAGTGGAAGTCGCGTAAGGCACCAAATCTTCTACTGACTGTCACGACTTAAACCAGTCAGAGAAATAATTGGATGAACCATTGATATACACAATATGGAACTTAAAAGCTTGGAGTGCCAATGTCCACCTCAAAATGCTACTGTTGGTTCCCTTAAAAGTTTCTAGGTATATCAAAGGTTTGTGATCCGTCTCCAAAATGAATTCTTTTCCCCTGTAAATAAAATTTAAGTTGGAGATACCCCACACAGGGCCAAACATTCCTTTTCTATGGTGGGGGTTTTCTAGTTTCTGCAGGAAGAAGTTTCCAGCTTAGGAAGCATACAGGAAAGGGTGTACCCTGATTTATAATGTAACACTGCACCTTTGGCAGGTATTGGAGGCATCATTTCTTAAACAAACAGCTTATTAATATCTGGAATCTTAAGTATAGGGTTTTTTCGAGATGTTCTTAATCTCATTAAACTTTTCTCGAGCTACGTCGGAAAAATTCAAGAGGTTCCTTCACAGACTTTTTAAGGTAGTCGGATAAGAGCCTGTAAAATCGGTGATGTTGGGGATAAACCGTGCATAAAAATTTACAGAACCAAGAAAGCTACGCATGAGCTTCTTGGTTTTGGGGAATTTAAACTTATAAAGCTTTGATCTTACTGGGGAGATTTGCATGAAAGGATGATTTCAGAATGGGTCCTTTTGCCAGGTGATTCGAGGAAACTGGCTGGCACCACAGTGCATGAGTTACACCTAAAATATCGGACGAATAGGTTTATGATACAACAAATTGAGGGATTGGGAGATCTCGTTTCTCATTTGGAGTATAGGTGTGAGAGAGATCGCCACATTAAAAAACACAGACAGTTACTCAAAGTCTCGAGAGATCAGTCTAAAGTTCATACGACTAACGTGGAGTGGTAAAGAAGTGTCTAAGGTAAGAACCTAAGCAGAACCTCAGAGGCACTCATGCCAGAATATGCGTGTTCTGCGAAGGCCTCACGGAAAGTTAGTTGATGTTGGGAGAGGCTATAAGTCAGGCCCCACCCAAATCTTATGATGTGGATCTCACAGTCAAATTAGGTGGACATCGCACAGACATTACCCCTTGGTGGTAGAGATGTTACCCAGGGCAATTACAGCAAAAGGTCTTGCTGCAAAACTAAGCTTTAAAAAAAATT
>NC_069403.1:112602262-112629397 GCF_026875155.1 Cherax quadricarinatus | reverse complement strand
ACAGCTACAATTTCTACAATACGTGGTGTCAACAACATCAACCAGACACCCCAATCTAACTGTACATATTAGAGTTGAATTCAGATATTATTTTTATATTTCATTTTTCATTTCTCTTTCAAGTAGGATAAAAATTCATATTTAATTGTTTTACATTTTCATTTCTAAATAATAGTGTTTATATTTGAGTGTTATCATTTTTTTTCTATTCATTAATTTTCCTGATGAGGAGCCAGCCTTGGTAATACTGAAGTGGTTACAGGGCTGAGTAAACCTTCACATTGGGAGAACTGCTAGTTAACAATGTAATGAAAAGGAGCACAGTTTATACATGATAAATAAGACAGATGTTCAGAAGTTAGGTAACTTTATTCCGAAATGTTTCGCCTACACAGTAAATCAAATCAAATCAAGTTTATTCTCTATAAGGGTTACAATGTGGGGTTTACAGGTTTTGGGTATTGTGTGGTTTACATGTTATAAAATACTAATTACAGAGGGGGCCACTAGGACACCTAGCATGGCTAGGCATTTCGGGCAGACTTAGATTAATTCTTAAAATTAAATCCTTACAGATTATGGTATTAAGGCTTAGTGACTACATTATAATTTGTGAGTTTAGCAAAGTGAATGCTTTTGTTTTGGCACAATACAAAGAGTGTATATTGGAGTATCATAGGCAAACTTATGACTAGTTAGGATTCATTATTTTAAGATTAAGATTAGTATTTCTGTGTTTATAATCAGTGGGTGAGTGAGTGTAATTGTGAACCACCAGGTGGTTTACATGTAGTTAGTTGTCGGGGTGTATCAGGGAGATAAGATGTTTTCTAGCTGTAGTTTTGAAAGTGATGAATGTGTCTGCAGTTCTTGAGTTTTCATGTAGGGTGTTCCACATTTTAGGTCCTTTGAAATACATTGAATTTTTGTAAAGGTTTAGTCGGACACGGGGAATGTCATAGAGATGTTTGTGTCTGGTGTTATGCCTGTGGATCCTCTCACAACTATCAAGAAAGCATTTTAGGTCAAGGTTAATATTAGAATTTAAGGTCCTGTAGATATAGATTGCACAGTAGTAAGTGTGGATGTTCTGAACAGGGAGTAAGTTTAGATCTATGAAGAGTGGGGGGGAGGGTGTTGCCAGGGATGGTGTTTAGTGATTATTCTTACTGCGGCTTTTTGTTGGGTTATTATTGGCTTTAGGTGTGTTGTCGCAGTTGAACCCCAAGCACAGATAGCATAGGTGAGGTATGGATATATAAGTGAATGGTATAGTGTGAGGAGGGCAGTTTGCGGCACGTAGTATCGTATCTTGGAGAGGATCCCCACCGTTTTCGATACTTTTTTGTTATGTGTTGGATATGAGTGCTGAAATTTAGGTTGTTGTTTATAGGCCAAGGAATTTGCCCGCATTATGTCTGGCAATTAGTGTTGTCGATCTTAATGTTAAGTTGCGCAACACCTGCTCTGCTACCAAACATAATATAGTAGGTTTTATCAGTGTTAAGTGTAAGTTTATTGGCTGTCATCCAAGTCGATATTTTGAGCAGCTCCTCGTTAACAATGGTGTTGAGGGTGGCAAGATTAGGGTGGGAGATGACATAAGTCGTGTCGTCAGCAAAGAGAATGGGTTTCAGGTGTTGGGATATGTTTGGGAGATCATTGATGTAAATGAGGAAGAGCAGGGGCCCAAGGACACTTCCCTGCGGAACTCCAGTATCAAGCGGCCGTATTGATGAGGCTATGTCTTTAATGGTGACATACTGATATCTATTAGAAAGGTAGGATTTTAAATATGCAAGCGCATGGCCTCTTATACCATAGTGGTCAAGTTTGTGGAGTAGGATACCGTGGTCTACTGTGTCAAACGCTTTTCTTAAGTCAATAAAAATTCCTAGCGGATATTCCTTATTTTCCAATGCTGTGTAAAGCAGGTCTAGCATTTTTATAATTGCATCATTACTGCTTTTATTTTTCCTGAATCCAAATTGGCAAGGGTTGAGTATGTTTTGTGACGTTATAAATGAATACAGTCTCCTGTGCACGAGTTTCTCGAATATTTTGAATAGCAATGGTAAGTTTGATATTGACCTATAGTTGTTTACATCTGTAGGGTCACCACTTTTATGTATTGGTGTAGCCCTTGCTGTCTTGAGTAGTGTCGGGAAAGAGCTAATTTCTTGTGACTTGTTAAAAAGTAATGTAATAGCATGCGAAAGGATATGGGCCGCTCGCTTGTACAATAATGGTGGGACGTGAGACAGATTCCCCGAGTTATTTTTAAGTGATTTTATGACCGCGGTGACTTCCGTGGGCTCAGTTGGTACAAGATAGAAGGAATCTGGGAAATTCCCATCTAGGTAGTTCCTGGCACGGGCATTGGTACGTAGACTTCTTCAGTCGAGTACAAAGGAGGCGGCAGAACCAGTAGGGATGTAAAGATGATGAAATGAGTCTAACACCTTTGAAGACGCCTTCGAGGGTGTTGTCAGTTATAATAATAATAATAATAATAATAATAATAAAACAATTAATTTAATTTCTTCAAGTACATATGCAAGGTATACAGGCCTAGCTGACATCAAAGACATACTACTATATAGAAAGCCGACTGTTATGGAGAGTATTTCGGCATATTAGGTCAGTTTTGTCCCAGGATGCGACCCACACCATTTTACTGATGGGTGAACATAGACAACCTGTGGAAACACGCCCAATGTTTGTACCCTTGCCGGGAATCGAACCCGGACACTCACCGTGTCAAGCGAGAGCTTTTGTCTGATGCCGAACTGGCAGTCTTTAAGAATATTCTGTTTGGTGGTTAATGCATATATTCGTTTAAATATTATCGTGTCAAAGATTTTAGTAAATAAAGGTAAGTTAGTGATTTTTGTTTTCAGTTCGGTTTGTTTTGAGGAATAAGGTAACACGAGCTGCCTTAAGTATGTTAGGGAAAGTTTTGGTTTTAACAGATTTATTAAACAGGGTTGCAATGGTTGAAGATAGCACAGGGGGCAGCTTTCTTATGTGATTGGTAGTACACTTGTTTTCCTGCACGAACCCCCAGACTTCCTTCTACACGCCAACACACGCCCACTGCTGGGCTTGTAAACAGCCTAACCATACCCCGGGCGGGATTGAACTCGCGGTCAGAGAGTCTCAAAACTCCAGACCGTCGCGTTAGCACTAGACCAGCTAGCCACAATAAGATTCGTCCAACTAGTTGGACGAATCTTGTTGTGGCTAGCTGGTCTAGTGGCTAACGCGACGGTCTGGAGTTTTGAGACTCTCTGACCGCGGGTTCAATCCCGACCGGGGTATGGTTTGTTTGCAATCGTGTCATTACGATTTCGTGAGTCTTGTAAACAGCCTGTTAAGTGTGGAGGCCACTGCAGCGTCACTAAACCCCAACTCCAATAATTAAGCCAGCAGATGAGTAACCATTTATGAGTTATCCGACAAAGACTGAGTCTGGAGACACCTATTCTGCTTCCTGACAAATAAACCACCACTCACCTTCATTCTGCTAAGTGGATAATTATCGCCACTGCCTCCCTGACTCAATCATGATTGAGAATATCGAGCTAAAGCTGCAGCAGGAATAGGCGGTGTTGATATCATGGTTACAATGCATAGGGAATATCAGATATTGTAGAGTCTAAAGAATCCTGGTACATAATTAAGGATTTGTTTTCACGATGTTTGTTATAACAAGACTGAGAATGTCACCACTTGCAAAAGGTCAACATGGAGGAATATTCCCACATAGTAACCTAAACCGTGGAACTTAAAAAATTTTAGAGAAAAAGTATTTCGAGAAAAACCCCCAAATTTTCCCCAATCATTCGAAGATAAAATAGTGCCAAAAATCAGGGGAAACTTTAAATACATACACCAAAAAAATTAATATCCTTGTATTTATATGAAAACTTATTTTAAAAATCCTTATTTTACGGATAAAAGTATCATTGGCTGGTGAGTTAAGCAAGTTTATTCAGGTATACCCCAAAATACGTTTACGTAGATTATAACAAAAAACATATGTGAAAGGAACCAGGAAAAACCCCCAAAAATCAACAGGGACTTATTTCCATTGGGGTGTGCACGAAAAAACCCACTTAGAACCTTAAGTAAGTTTATTTAAAAGGAAACAGGTACATATAAACAATTTACAAAAATTATCACACAAAACATGTGTGAATTCCGGGTCACCCAAGAAAAAACCGAGACTTACTTCCAAGAGTCTGATATGCTTTAAACCCAATATACCGACAACCTTGGGTTACAAACACCTCACATCCCCTCACATAAAATCTCCAACACGACACAATAAAAAGGTCCCCGATTTAACCAAAAGCTTCAAAACACAAAAATTTGGGTGAATTGAAAAAAAAAAGTGTCGAGAAAAAATTCTCTTTTAAAAACCTCTTGTAAAGAGAAAACGGATTTTCAACCTCGTTCAGACTTTTGGAATCTTGAAACATCAAACCCCTCAAGGAAGGTTCCTTGATTTGGTGAGGGCTCTTGATTTAGGAATTTGAATCTGTGCCCAGTTCCCCGAATTAAGCCTAATGCCTTCCACTCCCCCCCCCGGGCGCTGTAAAAATCCTCCGGGTTTAGCGTTTTTCCCCCTTGATTTAAAAATAATAAAAAAAATCAAAAAAAAAAAAATTTTATTCAGGTAACCAAAAAAATTTAAAATTATTTATCAACATAGCCATATGTGTAGAAAAACCTGGGATAACCCAAAAAAAAGTCAGACAAAGTGACTTATTTCATTGGGGCCCTTTTTAATTAACGGAGAAGCTAACAAATTACCTAAAGGGGGACACTGAATTTTAAAAAACAACTCTGAGGAAAAAGCGAAAGATAAAAAAGGAAAAAAGAAAATTTAAAATCGATGTAGAGAGAAGAGCAAAATACAGAATAGGCGATGAAAAAGAAAAGAAGCAAAAGGAGAAAACGGTGGAGGTAAATATGAAGAGAGAGACAACAAAAGAGAGGAAAGGGGAAATACCACAAACTGACAGAAAAAGGGCAATACAAACGAAGAAATAGAGAGACGACTTCTAATGGAAAAAAAACAAATGTAGATGTGGAAACAGAGAAATTTCAAAAGCCTTCGGGAAGTGCGATCATGGTGTAAACGCACAAAATGCGGCTAAAGGAATATCAAAAATTGGCAGAGTATCATAACTTCTAACAATAGAACACAAAGATAATGGGTTATAGAGTTAAATAAGGGGGCCCGGTGCAGTGGGAAATGCTCTGTTCAAAAAAGGGATGTCTCGTCCCCCCAATGGACGTGGGAAATCCGAACGGATATAAACCAAGTTTTCCCAAAGGGCCACAGAAAAAAAAACGATGTTCAAGAGAAAAAATTTCAGTTACTCATTTTTGGGAAAAATTGACGAAATAATATCTAGAACGAAAATACTAAAACTTAACCTCACAATAGAGGAAAAACAAATGGAATGCTTTGGGGGTTAATGCAGAGGATCACAACAGTCATACACATCTGCGGAAAGAAGGGGAAAATTTAAACTTTCAAAACAAGGGATCCATACCTCTTTAATCACTTGTTTCTCTAGGGGAAATCTGTTGAACTAACCCACTTTAAGGGAGGGAAATCGCAGATCTAGAGAAAAAACAGACCCCTCTTTTTTTACACAAATAAGTCATTTAAGGCCTTCATTTCTGGGACGCTTGAAGTCGAGTGACCTTCCCTGGAACCAGGCAAGAAAAAAACATTATAATCTCACCTAGAAAATCCTAAAGGTCTGGCCCAAATCGCACCCGAAGTCACTTTAACGACAGCAGAAGATTTGGGGTATATTAAAATACTTTTTAATAAAGACTCAGTAAGTGTCGGGGGCCCCTGACTTTTTAACAGCCCCCACTTGTGCATAAGGGAAATTACCAATAGACCCCTGGCTGCCTTCAAGTGGGTTTGGCAGACACCTAAAGAAGTACCCCCCCACAGCCGGACTATGGTTTGAATGTAAGATTGTGTTAGCCATCTCTAACCCGCCTAGTTTTATTAGGCCTTCGTCCCCCCGGGAGGCCGGGCAAGGCCTGGTACACGCAGGGGGTTCCCCTTTGGGAAAACCCTTTTTGTAGACTTGAAGTTATTAAGTCTCCCGGAGATGTTTCACTTCTTGTGATTAAGTTGGTTGTTTCAGCACGAATTTCGTCCCCACTTCATTAAAGTTTTTTTTTTTTTTTTTCCCTTTTTTCGAGGGGGAAAAGCTGAAACCCCCACAAACAGAAACACCATTTACCTGTTCGAAATAAAACACAAAGTGTTCCAAAAGTTCAACCAACGGAATGACAGATTTACATCTTTTTTGCCCCCAGGCAGGAATCCGGATTTCCTAAGATAAAAGAAGAATACCTAAATATATAAAAACCCTACAGAAAAACATTAAGAACCACTCAAAATAATATGTTGAATATAATAAAGGATACACATCCCCACACAGACAGGTGGGACCGGGAGCTATAAATCGACCCCTACAACCACAAATAGCTGAGTACGCATAGGCATGCATAAGAGCGCTCTAATAGGCTTATATATCAATATGACTACTACACGAGCAGTAATTAAGGTGAATAGAAGTGTCCGTGAGCAGTTACGAAAACTGGAAGAAGAGGAAATTAAAGTAAAACAGTGAAGGAGAAAAATCTACATATTTTTTGAATGTACGTAGGCCTATAGAAGGCTGGGCTGGTGAATAAGCGAGATCAGAGTACAAAAACCTAATGAATAAATATAAACACTAGGAATGTAGTTTAAGGTGGAGATAAATGGTATAAAATACCGACACGATGGAAAAATAAATACAAATGCAGTATAAAGCGATTCTTTAATGACAACTTTTCGCCCAAACAGTGAACTTTATCAAGTCACAAACGGATCTACCTGGGTAAAGAGTACATGAGTATATATAGTGTGGAGAGTCAGGTGGAGAATGTTGGGTAGGTTGTATCTGAGACGGACCAGCATGTACAGCTCTTAAAATGTAAATACTAGTGTACAAAGTTAGTACATAACATAAAATAACATTAGTTAGTGTACAAAGTTAGTACATAACATTTAACATTAGTCAGTGTACAAAGTTAGTACATAACATTAGTTAACATTAGTGTACAAAGTTAGTACATAACATTATTTAACAGTGTACAAAGTTAGTACATAACATTAGTTAACATTAGTGTACAAAGTTAGTACATAACGTTATTTAACCCGTACAAAGTTAGTACAAAACATTAGTTAACTAGTTTGTGTACAAAGTTATACTAACATTAGTTACATAGTGTACAAAGTTAGTACATAACATTATTTAACAGTACAAAGTTAGTACATAACATTAACTAACATTACTTAGTGTACAAAGCTAGTACATAATAATAGTTTACATTAGTTAGTGTACAAAGTTAGTACTTAACATTAGTTAACATTAGTTAGTGTACAAAGTTGAAGCCTATAATTAAGATCATTTATTGGCAAAAACCTGCCTCTTTTAAAAATTTATTTTGCAAATTGGCACCTATATATTCCAATAACAATCCCAACCTTCTTCTAAGTAAGATTCTCCGGGGCTGAAAATTTTAAATTTAACAAAAGAGACTTAAGGACTGGAGAAACCATTTTTCAGTTATCACAGGGAAACTGTAACCTTGAAATACTTGTCATAAACCATTCATGAAACCTTAGACTACTTGTACGTTGCCAGTTTCCAGCAAGAAATGCTTTTGTGTGTTTTCCATCATGTTGAAAAATTGAGGCCGATCAGTTGAAACTTCTTATGTTACGAACGATATTAAAAAGAAGGAAAATAAATTAGGCACTAGATTAGATGGGTGGTCCCTTCGAGATGATTTCCGATCTCAGCATGATCCGAGAAACGGTATCCCGTATCCCATATGTCCAACTTGCTCCTAAACCACAGGAAGAGCAAGAATGAAACGTGTGGGCAGTAACAAATCTAATTCGCAAAATACGAATTATGTCTGAATGTGTGTGTGTGTGATGTGTTGTTGGTGTGTGTGTTGTGTGTATGTATGTAATGTTTGGACGCACGTATGTACACTTCTTCATATAGTTAGTACACATTTGCGTGTAATTGTGTCCATATAAGTTCTAGAGTACCATGAATCAAAGTATGTGTGAAACGGATGTCTACCCTGCGTATAGTCGAGATATGCAATATGTAGAATGTGTATATGTTACATACATATATATTAGCGTGTGCATTTGGTATTCTCGAGCCTGATGGATACTATACATAATCGATTTATGGTTTCGGAGGCTGAGACTTCGTGCGGGGCGGGCTCCTGGACGACAGAAACATCTATAGCTTTTGAAATGAACAAGAGACATTTGAATTCAGCTTCCTGGTATAGGATCCAGTGGAAATCAGAGTAGATTAGGAAGCCTGACTTCCTCAGGCTGCCATGTCAAATTTTCAGACACGAGGAAGTTGCGACGATTTGATATATGACATACCTTCATATAAATTTAGTAATGCACAATGCAGCCAAGTGATAATTAAGGCTTACTTGTAGATCTCTGTCTTATAGAAGAAAATGTATGCTTTGCATTATGAGCAGACTTTGGTTTTTTCCCACCTTGCATAGTCGGCAGACCTATTTCCTCCTGAAGCTGATGACGGTAGTATTCGGCTTGTCAATTCACATGATTGAGGTCATTATTAAACGTTATTGTGACGAAATAAGCTAAGATAACCTGAAATGTGTCACCATCGATTCTACGAGATGCAACAGAACTACTGTGTGATCCACTGTCTAGGATCTACAACTAGTTGAAGAACACTGGACAATTGCCAGAGATTTCGAAAACAGCGTCTATGGTCCCAATATTTAAGAAAGAAGATAGGAATCTTCGAAATAAAAGGCCAGTATCACAGACCTGCATGGAATACCGCAAGGCAAAATGAAAAGATAATCAGGAGAGTGCAATGGCGCTATGGGAAAAAGTGATATTTCATAAACTAATCATCAAGGATTGATAGATGGCATATCTTACCTTACTAACCTATTGGACATCTATGACAAGGAGGAGCGAGAGAGAGGAATGGATGGCCTGCATAATCTAAGGCTTTCCAGCAGACCTTTGATACCGTACTTCACATGAAAATAAGTATGAAAATCCTTGAAGAACAGCAGGTTTACTAGCGAATGAATTTTTGATCCAGAAAGAAAAGTGATTGGCCTGGGAGAGATGTCAGAATGGGAAGATTACAAACGGGGAGTCTACAGTGATTAGTATTAGATCCAATTATGTTACTGATTATATGTGAAAGACATACCAGATGTTGGACAAAGGAAGTGTATGACTACAGATGCTGTAGAGACTAATAAGAGAAAAAATCCAATGATAAACCAGAAAAGGTATTAGATAAGGTGGATACTGAATTCAACTCAGTAAATGCATTATTATGAAGATTGGAAAGGACCCAGAAGACCAGACACAGAAGTATAATTGTAGCCAATTCTCGTCACGCAAATTTAGAGAGTATCCATCTGGAAAATAGACAAATACATTTAAAACCGACTCCGTGGAAATCAGACTCATTTTGAGTATGCAGCACAGCCAGGTACTCACACCTGATATAGCATGTATAAAACCTGGACAAATGCAGAAATATGCCACTGTAGGAACCGATCCCCAGAGTTAAGGAGTATGAGGAATGAGGAGGAGGCTAAAAGAAACTTAACCTGAAGACAGAGGTAAGCTACACAAGGAGAACTTAAAAGCAGCATGAATAAATAGGGAAGACAAAGATTCATCGAGAGGTGAGTACATGTGGGGCATGATTAGAAGATAAAGGCGCAGATGATCAAGGGATGTCACGAAGTACTTCCTTATCCTCAGGGAGGTTAAGAAGAATAATGACTTTTTTTCGAACATGGTTATGGGAGGTTAGGTCTCATATGTACTATTAAGAGCAATAAGACATGGCCTACAAGGCTTGGAAAGGGCATCCGATAAACAGGCTAGATGAACAGGACACGTATGTAAGTAGACATCGTTACAGTACACACCTATCACATATGACTCAGCAAAACTAAGTGAGAAGTGATAAGAGTGATAACATTTCCCTGGGGAATATACATCCAGTTAGTATCGCAAATGATATCGAGAATATAAAAAGCTATGAGAAAATACAACACGCCACTTTTCCAAAATTCAATTTGCTAGCATGAGATAATTGTGCCAATGTCGTCGAAGGAAATGAAGGGACAGATACAAAACCTTGCCATTGTTATCCATGATTGTATTCAGGAGGCAGTTAGAAGTAAAATAGAATTGCGAGCCACTTTAAAACCAATCAAAGAGGACGCATAAACTAGAGGTTCTTCAAGTACAAAATGAGCATACCTAACCACAAGATTATTCAGATTGTGACCTACTCACTGGAAAGCACCATACGATCATATTATTGAAAAAATATAAACAGTGTTGCCAAATCCCTCTTTTTGTCTGTAAATATTACCACAAGAATTAATCCTCGTCAGAAATACTGCTTCAAGTACATATTTGAACATGGTCATCAATGAAGCATTAAGTATATCAAGAATTTACAGGCTTGTGATAACATATCAGCTCTGAATGTGTCAAACGTTAACTAGGTTTGAGAGAATTACAACACTAACGACACGATACTCGTAGATCCCCGATATATGACTAAAACTACTTCATTGTCAATGTAAGGGAGAATGACCTGACGCTCAGGAGAGTATTCAACGCTCAAAAACTTCGATAAAGCATTCTTTAGCTAGAAGTAAACATCGTCGATTCTACGAAACAATAAGATAAAAAAAAAAGCAAACAATGAATGAGAATTTAACCACTATGATATTGAAAATGATATGAAGAAACTGGAGAGTAACAACAGCACGTCACAAACATCTACTTAAATTAAAAAAAAATCAGCATCTGAAAACAACCGAGCGTTATATGTTTCATCACATCAAGACATCAAAACTAAAGTGTTCGAAAGAAAATCTTGTAGAACCTCCATACTTGGGCAAAATAGCCATAAATATTTAATCTCACTCTCCTCTTCAAAAGAGAACGAAACGTTATTCAGTGAAAAAAAAAATCTTTCGGTTGAGAATTTTACGTATCCTTGTAAGGTTTCTGATTTTTTTCTTTTCTTTATTTCTTTTCCACATTCGATTTTATTTGCTTATTCTCGAGAACGCTTAACCATAAGTTTAGTTTTAAAGTTTTAACCATTGTATGCGGTAATAAGAGTCAAATTCTAGAATCAATTAGCATGTTCACGTCCCCACTTGCCATCTTAATTAAACTCAATCCCAGCTCGTGGAATGGCCCAGATAAATTCCGAAGTCTCCAGTGGTGGAGCTTCTAACGTTTACAAAAGATTTTAAAAAATTACGGTGACGGCGGAGAGTGAAAATGAAATGTATAAATGCAGCTTCAACGTTTTCACACGTGTAATAAAGGAAATTTCAATTTCTGCATATCATGTAAATAGATTTCTACATGCCTCTTCTGAACGGCTAAAGTATTTAATGGCTGATATATCTTAAGGCCAGGATAATACCTATTAACCTTCGTTTGCGTGCAGGCAAATAGTAAAAACCTTGAATCCGCGGGAATCCGTGAGATATAACTAACTGGAGAATGTTTCTTCTATTTTTTTTTTTTTTACAAGACTCACACTGCAGTTGGCCGCCATAAGTCCCAATTTGCTAATTTTATCATATAATGATTTTCATGTTTTATTCAATAACTAACGAATGCTTCTTCAACAGCTTCAATATATTAATTAACGAATAGCATACCTAAAATATAATGATAACCTATAAGTTGACTCTGAATAGTATATATTTTAAATTTTACTGAAATGGTTTCTAAGTATCAAACCATAAATGTTGGTGACTCTTAATATTTAATTTTTTATATAAATTTCAGGCTGTATGTGTGTCAATTTGCCTATTTTCTGTCATTTTTTGTGGAGAATTTTTAGCAACATTTTCGTTATTCAAATTGATTTTTCATTTATTACTGAAGACCGCTTTATTTAACCGGATTCAGGATTTTAACGCTTGTTATGTATTTTAGGCAAAACTTAGGACTGTTTCCGTGCGTGGGTGCTCAAGGCATAGTGCTGCGTGGGTGCTCAGGGCGTAGTGCTGCGTGGGTGCTCAGGGCGTATGCAGCGTGGGTGCCAGGGCGTAGTGCGCGAGGGTGCTCAGGCGTAGTGCAGCTTGGGTGCTCCAGGGTCGTAGTGCGGCGTGGGTGCCAGGCTATTGCTGCGTGGGTGCTCAGGGCGTAGTGCTGCGTGGGTGCTCAGGGCGTAGTGCTGCGTGGGTGCTCAGGGCGTAGTGCTGCGTGGGTGCTCAGGGCGTAGTGCTGCGTGGGTGCTCAGGGCGATTTTTTTTTTAGTGCTGCGTGGGTGCTCAGGGCGTAAGTGCTGCGTGGGATGCACAGGGCTATCTGCGTGGTGCTCAGGGCGTAGTGCTGCGTGGGTGCTCAGGGCGTAGTGCTGCGTGGGTGCTCAATTCATAGTGCTGCGTGGGTGCTCAGGGCATAGTGCTGCGTGGGTGCTCAGGGCATAGTGCTGCGTGGGTGCTCAAGACAGTTAGCGTGGTGCTCAAGGCATAGTGTTGCGTGGTGCGTGCTCAAGGCATAGTTGCTGCGTGGGTGCTAAGGGCATAGTGCTGCGTGGGTGCTAAGGGCATAGTGCTGCGTGGGTGCTAAGGGCATAGTGCTGCGTGGGTGCTAAGGGCATAGTGCTGCGTGGGTGCTCAAGACATAGTGCTGCGTGGGTGCTCAAGACATAGTGCTGCGTGGGTGCTCAAGACATAGTGCTGCGTGGGTGCTCAAGACATAGTGCTGCGTGGGTGCTCAAGACATAGTGGCTGCGTGGGTGCTCAAGAAATATGCATGCGTGGGTGCTCAACACATAGTGCTGCGTGGGTGCTCAAGACATAGTGCTGCGTGGGTGCTCAAGACATAGTGCTGCGTGGGTGCTCAAGACATAGTGCTGCGTGGGTGCTCAAGACATAGTGCAGCGGACTCAAGCCAGTGCTGCGTGGGTGCTCAAGACATAGTGCTGCGTGGGTGCTCAAGACATAGTGCTGCGTGGGTGCTCAAGACATAGTGCTGCGTGGGTGCTCAAGACATAGTGCTGCGTGGGTGCTCAAGGCATAGTGGTGCGTGGGTGCTCAACACATAGTGCTGCGTGGGTGCTCAAGACAGTGCTGCGTGGGTGCTCAAGACAGTGCTGCGTGGGTGCTCAAGACATAGTGCTGCGTGGGTGCTCAAGACATAGTGCTGCGTGGGTGCTCAAGACATAGTGCTGCGTGGGTGCTCAAGACATAGTGCTGCGTGGGTGCTCAAGACATATTGCTAATCTGGCCATTCCCAGTTTATTTTTTTCGAGTGACTGCTGAAGAATGGCCATTTTTACCCTCGAAATAGTACAGCATTATCTTTCCTTATTGCATTACTTTTTCCTTGATGCTGGTGAGGGGCTCTTGATCCAAAGAACTTTTCTTGCTTTGATAGACATGACAACAGATCACACACTCAATAATTGTTCCCCTCTAGGAAGGGTTTAGAGCTTAAATCTGATTAAAATGAAACAATTCTGAATGTCCATCAGTCATATGAAATGTATGGACGTTCCAGTGGGTTTAGGCTACGAAGGTACAATATGTGTTCAGTCTGTGGCAATAACTGCAATAACGATTATAATGCTGATGTTTTTCTCTTCAAGTGAAACATTCTTGATTGTTAATGTTTGTGTAAGTTATTTGCCAATTTTATAAATCAAATTTTTTTTATTTTTGTGAAAAAAATTGTAAACGTTTTTTCATCTAATCATAAAAATCATAGTTTTTTTTTTTATTTTTTTATTTTTTTATTCACCGGTATTCTCTCACCGCCCGGGTCTTTTCCAAGTAGTGGTGACCCGGCTTGGCTCCTATCTTATCATGGGAGTGTCACGAGCCTTAAGTCTCCCATGGAGGAAGAACCAAGTACCGTTCCTCATCTTTGGGACCATTGTCCCCCAGGCCTAGCCCACGATTCCCCGCCCTCCACTGGCTCGTAAGGGAGAAGCTAGGCCTCATGTTCTCCCATCTAACCCCGCCTCAAAGGGCTCGTGGGGCTGGCAGTCTTATGAGCTGCAGATGGTAGCAAGCTCAGGCTTCTCTCTCTAATTCTCTAATTCTCTTCTAATTCATAGTGTTTAGCTTTAATTATCCCTAGGTAAATAGTTTAATGCTGTTTAATGGTCGATAACACTGTTATGCACTAATGACTATTTTTAAATATAGTAGTTATGCACACTAGGCTTAGGTATAACTTGCTTTCTTTCGTAAAAGCTGTTAATTAATTTTAGCCTTCGTCAGTCCCAGGTCGAATTTTTGGAGAATATTTTAAAGGTTGAAATTACTTCCGTTTATGATATACTTCAAGCTTTCCATACTCTTAAAATTGTGTTAATGTGTTTTTGTAGTATTAAAACCACTTATATAAAACTCTGGCGGCTACAAGCTAATGTGCTTGAGCATTGTAGTTGGTCTATTTGAAAGGTTTTGAATTAGATTTGCACCGAATTGTCCTATTTATAATTTTTAATGAAGAAATTATGGATATCAGCTATCGAAAAGATCCTTATTAATTTCTAATTCCTTTCAGATTTTGAGCACTAAAGTTTAACTGGCATTTAACAACTTATATTGCACTTCGTTCTTTTCCAATAACTTGGCATTGAGGTCCAGGATTTAAGTTATGATATACGGGACGCACTTTCCTCGGATCGCGCCAGCATCCACAATCCACCAGGTTAAATTTAAATTACCGTTATGTATATGTTTATTGTTAAAGTTTTAATTTAATACATCGGAAATTGATGTATATATATATTTTTTTTAATATCAGATATTTTATCAAGTAAAAGCTAAATAATAATGGACAAATTCCTGATCTGAATTTTTAGATTTATATGAATTTCTAGTCTTTACAGTAAAATGCTTTTTATTTTCAGATTTTAAAACTTTTAAACCGAACATGAAATTCAATATTTTCAATTACTCATTTTCGAAGCATCACGGGATACCTGAAAATAAATAATCAGTGATGACACTGATGTCAAAATTAAGTTATTTAATATTTAAAACCTTCATTGATTATTAATACCTTAGTTCAATAACAATGTCTCTAATATATTGAACATAGTTATTATGAAATAATATATATATATATCTATAATATATATATATATAAATATATATATAATGATATATATATATATATAAATAAAATAATTTTATTTTTCAATAAGTCGGCGTCCTCCCACTGAGGCAGGTGTGACCCAAAGAGAAACAGAAAATTCCCCAAAAAGAAAATAACCTTTCCATCATCATTCAACACTTTCACCTCACACACACATAACACTGTTTTTGGCAGAGGTTCCCCAGAGTACAACAGTTTAGAAGTAAAACTACAAAATACCACTATATCTCTCAAACTGCCAATATCCCAAACCCCTCATATATATATAATATATATATAGAAATAATATAAAATATATATATCTATATATAAAATATATATATATAACTATATATATTATATATATATATATAAATATTAAATATATATATATAAATATATATATAATAATAAACAATTTATATAAATATTATGTCCTGGCCGAATAGGTAAAAAGTAAAATGATGAGGCTATCAAGAACTCATTTAAAATTAAGTTCTTTCTTAAATTTTCTCTTATACGTTCAAAGATGTATTTTTTTCATGTATGTTAATGAAAAATTAATAATTTTATACTAACTGTACCTTAAAAAACTTACCTAACCTTATTATAAGAAGCGCAGTTTAATTTAGCCTAATCCAACGATATATATTTTAGATAAGTTTACAATAATTTTATAAACAATCACAATGAAATATATTTTTTTCGTAACGTTCAGAATGATTTTGCGAAATTTCTACATACACAAATATTCTCTTGCCTTACGTATTTGGCAAGAAGTGCGTTGCTATTTATGCTAAAATCGCAAGTTTTACCTATTCGGCACGACATATAGACATGAGGTCAACAACATTATAATGAGAAGCCTCGCCACAGCCCGTTGCCCAGCTCAACGGGAATCCCAAATACAGAGGTCTGACGGAAGTCAAAAGCGTCCTGATGGAGCCACTATGCTACCCTGGTAAAATGGTAAGCAGATTACCTGCGACTACACCTGTGCTGCCATACTGGCAGACACCTACTTGCTGAAACGGGTGGAACCGCCAGCTACCGGGAAACCCAGGAGGCCTTTCCCTTTGTTATAACTTCATCCCAGTATGGTCGGATTCCCTTGGAGAATGGGGCAAGTGCACTCTAAAGTTCCTTAAAGAGTTGGGTGAAAAACTCATCACAGAAAGCAAGGATCACAGCGCGGCGAGCTTTCTCATTCAGAGAATCAGTGTTGCGATCCAGAGGGAAAATGCCTGCAGCATTCTGGGCACGCGGCCCACTGCCGGGGAGCTGGACGAAGTATTCGAAATATAGCTCTGAGATGTTATCTATGTTGTTCGATTCCCTATTGTATTTTTGACAATGTATTTTGTCTTTAAATATAGTCTACATAGAATATCAAATATTGGGAATGGTAGAAGACAATATTAAAACAGCTCTGGGGAGAACCTTGACTTCTCTGAGGATGAGGGTCCCCGCACAGTTGCAGAGTGGTACCTTTATATATATATATATATATATATATAAATATATATATATTATATAATATATATATATATATATTATTATATATATATATATATATATAAATATATTTTATACAAAACAACCACAATGATAATGTGTAGTCACGAAAGCGCTTGGGAAACTTCTCTTTTCTTTCACAGTGGTTGTTTTGCATATTCTGAAATCACCTGTTTACTGTGATCTTATTGTATATATATAATATTTAATATATATATAATATATATATATATATATATATATATATAATTTTATATATATATATATTATAAACACTGATCTCTGGCTGAAGGAGACTCGAACCTACGAACCTTGGAACAAAGTACGCAGTGCTTTACCAATCTACCCACCACTGGACAATCCCTTTGGAGTCCAGCTTGCGCTAGACTTTGATCCAAGGCAGCCAACTTTCAGGGAGAAGGCTTACAGCTTTTCATCTCATCCCTGCGTGCATCAGCCTTACTAACAGAATCTAAAGCACTGCGTACCTTGTTCCAAGGTTCGTAGGTTCGAGTCTCCTTCAGCCAGAGATCAGTGTTTGTGTATATTTCGCCTGCTCTTGCGAATTCTTTGCATTGTTTAAACTTCTAGTTAAGGGTGATGCATGCAGGGGATGAGATGAAAAGCTGTAAGCCTTCTCCCTGAAAGCTGGCTGCCTTGGATCAAAGTCTAGCGCAAGCTGGACTCCAAGGTATTGGTCCAGTGTGGGTAGATTGGTAAAGCACTGCGTACCTTGTTCCAAGGTTCGTAGGTTCGAGTCTCCTTCAGCAAGAGATCAGTGTTTGTGTATATTTCGCCTGCTCTTGCGAATTCCTTGCATGCATGCATATATATATATATATATTATATATATATATATAATATATATATATATATATATAATATATATATATATATATATATATATATGCAATAAGATCACAGTAAACAGGTGATTTCAAAATATGCAAAACAACCACTCTGAAAGAATAGAGAAATTCCAAGCGCTTTCGTGACTACTCACATTATCAAGGAACTATGAAAGTAAAGCATCCAAGGAAGCTATATAAGGGGTCTGGCCAGCACCTCACTATCAGATCCCACAACGGTTAAACACGTGACGCGCGGCGACCCAACTTGGATAGGTCCTTTGCACAACTCACCCACAAACTATTATACCCAAGAAAATTTAAAAATTATTATTTGTCCAGTGTATTATTAAATTCTTCCCAAATTCTATTAATTATAAATGGATCTAATTTATATAAACCAAAGGAAATATTCATATTATTGTCAAAACTGCTTTTTATGAAACAAGATTCAATTATATTCCTGTCGACCATGGACTTGCTTGATACTACTTTCTCAACTTTTTGAAAATCAATTGGATGGTTAAAATCTCTTACATGAATAAATAGAGCATTGGAATCTAGTCCAGTTCTAATGCTATATTTATGTTGTTTTAATCTTAGTTCGAGATTTTTACCAGTTTGACCGTAATAAACTTTTCGCAAATTTTACAAGGAATCTTATAGACACATCCATCAGCATTTTGGGGGGAATTCTTTACCAAAAGTTTTTTTACTGTATCAAGATTTTTTGAATACAACTTTAATATTAAAAGTCTTAAGAAGAGAAGGCATATCAACCAAGTTTTCATGGTAAGGGAGAACCAACATATTTTTAGTTGAATAATGCTGGTTGTCCCTTTTTGAATTATAAAAAGTGTTTCTAGCAACTTTAAAAGATTTATCAATTACATTTCTTGGGTATTTTAAATCATTACCTATTTCATAAATTTTGGAAATTTCCTCATCTATGAACTCAGGACTACAAATTCGTAAAGCTCTCAAAAACATTGATGAGAAAACAGACAGTTTGACTCTATCTTGATGCGAGGAATAATAGTGGACATAGGAACAGTTATTTGTAGGTTAAAATTTACAGAAAACCAGGTGATATTGTCATATCACCTGGTTACTGTGATCCTATTGAATAAATAATATATATATATATATATATATATATATATATATATATATATATATAATATATATATATATAATATATATAAATTATAATATAATGTATTTAGGAGGGGTTTGAGATCCTGGCAGTTTAGAGGGACATCTGAACTGTTGTATCTGAGCGCCTCCGCAAAAACAGTGATTATGTGAAATTGTTGAATGATGATGAAAGTTTATTCTTCTTTTTGGGTTTTTTTTTTTTTTTGAGTCACCCCAAAGTCGGGGGAAACGGGCCCACGCGTTAAAAAAAGAAATGGAAAAAAATTTGTGTGTATTGTGTGTATTTCAGGGATATAATATTAAACAAAGGCAGGCTTTTCTAGCGTTGCCAAAGGCCCCTTTTCTGAAAAAAAATTAACCCTTTTGGCAAGAAAGGCCATCTGTCATTTACTAAACCAAAATTATTTATTTAAAAAAACCTCTTACCTAGGTTTCAATTCTTGAGGTTTCCAAAAGAATTGAATGATTTTTGGTATAACTATTAAAAAACCCAAATTTTGGGGGTGATTACGATGTTGCTACGTAAATTCATACATATTCAGCCTAATATGTAGGGATTTGCAACCCATTAAAAAGAGAACCTTTTGTGTCACATAGGATTTTTCGATTTTTTCCCTTGATTTTAATAGCAGGAAAGGCAAGGTAGAATATTGAAAACAGACGAGATTTATTATTAGCAAACGATAGCTATGAAGGTCAAAATGTTCTCTGTAAAAGTGGTGGTAAAACACACTGTAGGGTAAACGGGGTCCCCTCTCATTTCATTCTTAAATTTAACCCCGCTCGCTATAAGAACTTTATTTTTAAAATGATAAGACTCATTCAGTTGTAAATTTTTCAGTATGTAAAACGATAAGTGTGTCTGTATCAATTAAAAAAAAAGTTATTTGGTGTGTATAGGACACTGTAGATACCTCCTCATTGGAATGTGGACCCCTGACACCCTCCCCCAAACGAAAGAAGAATGAACTAGGAGCCCCTGATTAAAAATGTATATTTTTGATGTTACACAAAAAAATTTACCAATAAATTTTTGTGAGGGCCTTGTGTATTGTATCGGGGATTTATTTAATTTTTGTATTTCATGATAAAAAAATGTGTTAAAACTGAATAGGTATTGATTCACCTCTTTTTAGATAGATGCATATTTCTATATATGGACCCAGGACTGTAACATAATTTAACTAATAACACATAAGTGTTCAGGAGATAAATGCCACATAAGTGGCTTAATTTATGTTGGGAATATGATACTTTGATTTTTTGTGTGGTTATTCCTAGTTTAACCAATGTTGTACTTGTACAGGACGATTATGTGTACGCCTAGGTCTAAAGTTGTTCATTAGCGTCTGAAACTTAAGGACACAAATTCCGCAATTCGTTTACGCGACTGAAAAAATATATGTATAAAAATTGAATTTCAAAAATCAAGGAAAATACATCCTCCGAGGGGTTATCACGAGACTCAATTACAAGCTCAACGAAAGAGAGACGAGAGAGCAGAGAGAGAGACGTCAACCATGTGTAATTAAAAAAAAAAAAAAGAGAGAAGTGAGAGAGTGAGCAGAACAAATTTTTTCAAAAAAAAAAAAATGAAAAAAAATTTGAAAAATATGTATCCGAGGAATTGGATGAGCTAACTGAGGGGACCCATAGCAGACTGAGAGACCCCCATGTGTCAGTGGAACGAATGTGATATACAACAGTCATCGAAGGGAGGGAGGGCGTGGGTAGGGGGAGGAAGCGGGAAAAAGGAAGGGGTTAGAGATTGACAGCACAGAAGTCTATCAAGAACAAGTTGAACACACAATATGCAAACTTGTTCTGATAGCACAGCGATTGTTACATTCTTCGTTTTCTCTCTGGGTAGGGGTTGATACCTTGTATTGTGTATAGTGGTGTTTTGTGTATAGTATCGTGTTTTGTACTATGTTGATATGTTGGTTATATTGATCATTTAGTGTGGAGAGAGGAAGCTCCTGGCTACAGTCGCGAAATTCCCACGACGCTTAACCACGGGTACACATACAATTCCTACTGAATAACGCACTCAGCAGAGATAGGTGTTGTATGTGATTGGTGGACATACGTTGAGTGGTGTGCCTATAGAGAGTCTGGAATTTTCACTCGCTATGATGGAGCCACCGAAAAACAACACGGGTTCACGATACCCGGATAGTCGCAGTGTTGTTACTGATTTATATATATATATATATATTTATATATATATATATATATATATATATATATATATATATATATATATACTATATATATTTATATTATATATTTTGAAAATTTAACTATTAGGATCAGTTTTAAATATATGCTAAAAATAACATTAAAATCATATAAAAGTGAAAAGGATAGAAATTAAAGATAAAATGAAACAAGACGCCAAAGTAACTCTCCTTAAAACATTACGAATGACTCTTCGAAGTTGTGCATGTGCAGTATGCCAATGAAATATTTTATCCATCGCAGTGGAAGAAGAAGAAAACATTGCCCAGCATCCGATTAGGTAACTGTGCTTAATAGTGTCAGGCTGTTTGGCGAAGTACTGTGTACTCTGATGTAGAGTGCATAGGTTCGAATCCTTGTTTTAGATTGACATTCTAATGTTTGTAAATAATTTCGCTTCGTTTGCAAAAACGTTAAGCATTCTAAAATCTCTTTTCCAATTTCACTGCATGTTACACGATGAGACGAAATTTTTATCCTATGCCTGTTGCTCCGGAATATATGGGAATACACATTGCTTGGTTGGCTTGTGCACTAAGTCTGGATGTGTGACGCAAGACTAGCGTTTGTCTCGTTCCTTCTTATTACAATATCTCAGTACTCAAATCATTAAAACATAGATTGGGAAAAACCTGTAGCAAGCTACTGAGTCCGTAATTGGCAGGCCTTCTCAAACGCAAACACTCTTAAGATAAATATTTGCTCACCCGTATTCTCAGTGTCTACCCAAGGAAATAGTTTTGATAACCTACTAATCAATGCTTGCAAGTTCTAACCAAATTCAACCTTTCATTCATGTATTTATTCTATCCTTTACTTTTAAGTACTCTAAGGGTTTAGATTCAATAATCTTACTAAGCAGATAGTCTCTCAGTTGTTGAAACAATTTCAAACCGTTAATTTCCTAACATTTCTTTTCTGAACCTAAACTTATTCAATTTTTATCTATTATTTCTAGCGCTTTTATTGTAGTGATATCCTCAGGAACGTTTATTTATACTACTTTATTTTTGCGCTTTGTTTTCACTTATACACTTCAGTCATGTCTTCCCTCATTTTTACTACGTATTAGAAGAGAATGTAAGTTAAGGGTTCTCAGTCTATCTTTTATGAACGATTTCTTAAGCAGTGATTTGTTCACCTTCTAGTGTATATTCTTCATTGAATTTATAGAAATTATTAAGTATGCGCTAAACCACACGATCTTACAACGCTGCATGATAGGGTTGTAAGGTCGGTGAAGAGTGTTAAAGGAAATATATCAAGGGTTATATAATAAAATCTGTTGCTATCAAAAAGTCAAGGAGGATGTCGTGTCAAGTTTGGGCCGTCACGAGGAGGGAAAGATAATAGTCAGGGTGATGGAGCAGTGACGATTGTCGAAGGTAAATTCTGCTGCTCACTGACTAGGAATATGGCATACAGGTAACTGAAAAACATGACAATTCTAACTGAGTGGAACTGGGCGCATCTTTCATGAACGATACCCATGGAATGTGAAACTTTTATGCCTGATGCGAAGACGGAAAGCATAGTTCTCCCAACTTCGTCATTCGTTGACAGATAGGACCAGAGAAGCTAAACTCGTCTTGTATGGAGTGTAATTTGGTTATGAATCAATTACTCACCATTGTTGTTGCGCAAAGGTGGCTGAAATTACAGCAAATATAATCTGAGAATGGAATACCTCGAATATGAAACTGGAAAGGTCGAGTACCGTTGTCTTGCTGCAGTCTGCCTGCCGTTGCCCAGAACAACAGCATGCCCGGGTACCGAGCAAGAAATTGTTTCTTTGGTTTTTGCTAGAAATAGGCGCTACCAACCTAGGGAATGGGGCAGAATTAAATTCTTTGATAACTTGCCAAGAAATAAAGGTGTACATGCACTACCATAGAGATGAGGTAAGGCCTGGACATAATACACAATGCGGATATAGACTTTTTAGAACGAAAAGTGCTATGGAATCTGGACTCCTAATTACTTTACTACAGACATATAAATCTCAGTAATCTGTTAGCCTTATTAGGCACTGCTGTCTTGGCTTCAGATTACTGCATCCCATTACTTGTAATGTTTTTTTTTCACATTCTGTATAGTCAAGTTTACATCCCGAACGTAAGCACTTTGCATTTATCTACATGAAACGTTC
This sequence comes from Cherax quadricarinatus, assembly GCF_026875155.1. Taxonomy (NCBI): domain Eukaryota; kingdom Metazoa; phylum Arthropoda; class Malacostraca; order Decapoda; family Parastacidae; genus Cherax; species Cherax quadricarinatus. The sequence continues at coordinate 112,606,206 of NC_069403.1, read as the reverse complement.
TCCACTTTTCTGACCCACTAATTAGCTTGTCTAAATACTCCTGAATTTATATAGGCATTTTTATTCTGAGTCTATTAATTCAGCCTATTTTGCCATTGGCAGAATTTTATCATATTTCTTTTATTAACACATCGTCCGTTTCCCACGAAGGTAGGGTGCCCCCCCCCCCCCCCCCCCAAAAAAAAAAAAAAAAAAAAAACTTTCAACCTTTCCATTCACTCCAGACTGTCTTGCCAGGGGGTTGCTTTATACTCCAGTTATAAAACTGCATATTACAACACCCTCATTCCCCTCGGCCTGCCGGTCTCCCTGAATCAATTCATAAATGTTATACTTGTCTTATTTTCCATAGCAGTTCAAATCCTAAACACCTTTTGTCTACATTTTGCTACTATCAAACACGCCTCGCTTGCTTGCTGAAAAATCTAAGCCCCCTTGTGCACAAAAACCACCTTTCCACACATATCCCTCCAACTTCCCTAGGCCCGACCCCTACCCGACCTTTCCTCCACTACAGATTTATAAACTCTCCAAAGTCATTCATATTCACGTTCCATCCTTCTCTATATGTCCGAACCACCTCAATAACCCCTCTCAGCCCTCTGGATAATATTTTTAGTAATTCCCACACCTCTACTAATCTCCAAACTACGGATTCTCCTGCATTACTTTCACACCAAAAACACATTGCTCCTCAGACAATGGACATCTCCAGATGACTCCAGCCTTCTCCTTGTTGCAACATTCAATCAACCTTGTTATTCTTCGACGAAGTCATTAATGTATAAATCTTGAGCAACAATCGTTGATGACGAGGAGCCTAGCGAGTTCTTCGTTCTTTGTCTGTGATTATTATGATGGTTCTCTCATCTTTGGACATAACTATATAATCAGATTAAGGTTGAGTTAGAGGATACTACAAATGATCGGTGTCTTAAAAGGATAGAAGCAAGGACGTTGAAAACAGCGCTTGAATGATGGGACCAAAGATCTAGAAACGGACAGGAACGAATGCATAAGCTGGAAAAAAAGAATAGAAGGTTTAGGGGCTGCTGAGGAGTTCAAATAATTTATTATCTGTGTAAACAGGCGAGTGTGGACGTCGACGATCCTGGAACCCTCCCTACATACGACCAAATAGGATATTATTGTATCACTACATCACTTCGAAAGTAGAAAATTCGTTCTTTTGGGGAATGAGATGTATGGCTATTGTCTAGCCATCTTTCAAAATTCTCGAACAGCATCAGATCGAGACCAATCCCATTAGCTGTTCAGATGGTTGGCAGATTTTAGGTGTGAGATCCTGATTAAGGTCGTGATAGACAAATAAAAGAGACAGGATGATATCTTGTAAAATGTGGAATTTTGTCATAGAAGGGGTGTTGGAAATAAATGGTTGGTCCAGAGCAATCTGTGCTATTTTGTTGGCTTGTTTTAACACACTGTAAGGACTTTGGCGTTCCATTCATCGATAACGGGGACCACTTTATACAGCAGAACAATGACGAATCAGCCATGGATTATGTTCATTGTCTTAATGATTGGTGTGGGTGCTTGCGCAAGTTCAGGACAGGGTTATTGTTAGTTGATTTACCTTAAAAAATAGCTTCAGTATGGGTTTTGGTAGGGGGGAAAAATTGGATTGTAGGGAAATATTGATTTAGGTTCTAATATAACGAATTTTAAGAATTACGATAATTCAAGTAACACTGAATTAAATTGGTAATAGAAAATGTGAAAAGCCACAGTGAGTATTGGAAAGTTATAGAGAAAAATAATATCATACACATTTTATACTATTTTGATGTAGCCAGGAATAAGTTAAATGATTTGCGTCTGGCCGCATGTGGTAAGGACAACATTGATGCTATTGCAATAACTGAATCATGGCTATAATGTAAAGAGTTGGGATTATGGGTTGCCGGGTACTACATCAATCAGGGTTTTTTAAAGGGTTTCATGTAGATAGATTTAAAAACAGGAAAGGGGAGGGAGTGGGCACTGAATGTCCGAGAAAGCATGAATTGCGCATTAAAAACGGGTACTAAATTGATGGATTAGACAAAGTGTCTCTTTGGGCGTGAATTCTAGAAAGGGCAATAAAAAACTTTATTTTAGGTGTAATATTCTGGCCCCCCAAACCGTAGAAAGCAACAGAAGGAGACTTCTTGGAACGTATTTGTCAGGGCTACTAGTCATGACATCGATATTTTAACGGTAAATTTGAGTCCATTGACTTCCTGAAAGTAGTTCTGGACTGACTTTTGAAGCAGTTTGTAAGAACTTACCTGAGGTAATATCAGCTAGGACCTGGATTGTCAAATACGAAAACCTTCGTAAAAAATCTAGAGATTCAACGTAGTGTCCCCTGGTTGGAAAACGATCTAAAAATTAGCAGCAAGAATAAGGACTAATATAGTAAAAGTCCCTGATTTTGTTCTTGCCTTATTATAATGGAAATATCTGATTTTGGGTTAACTGTCCAATGATTCTGTTGACGATGATTTATGCTTTACAATACGAAAGAATCTGCAATTTATAAACTTTTTCTTAATATCGTTGTGCTCAAAGGACATACACCCTCAATTTCTATATGTACTGCTTGAAATTGGGTCCATCTTTTTAAAAACGCCATGTATATTCCCCAGGGGAAAATTAGGCCAAAATAAAAATTTATCCAAAAAATGGATAAACGGAACAAAGCATTATTAGGAGAAAAGAGAGGATTTTATGGGCTCAAAAAAGGGGAAGGGCTAATTTTTTTGCCCAATTGTTAATATCAAGAGGGAAGTAAAAAAGGAGATTAAAAACCCCAAATTCGACTATGAAATTCAAGAGCAAATGAATAAAAGTAATGAGGAATAGGACCACTGAAATACGTTTTAAACAGTTTTATGATAAACGGGAAATATTCTTTTTAACATTATTTCTTTTTCAGTATTCACCAAAAAAAAATAAATGATATCCACAATTAAAAATCATTTAGGGCCGAGGACCTTTAAAGATTACCAAAAATTACAAACAAGTAGATAAACTAAAACAAAATAAATTCCCAGGCCTGACAACTGTTTTCGAGGGTACTTAAGAAGTTCAATGAGAATTTGTCGTAATAATGTTTAAAACATAAATCCCAAATGATGTTGAGCCGGAGATAAGTCATTTCCTCAAATTTAAGCCGAAGGGGTTACGTCAATTTACAAATTTTTAGAATCGATTATGCGATATAATACGAAGCCCTTTGGTGAGTAAAATTTGATTTGTGGGTCTCAACATGGTTTTTGGTGGTGAAGCCTGTGGCCATGCTAAGTAGGCTCTGCTAATTAAAATTTTTTCACTCTAAAATAGTAGTAGGGAATGAAAATTGTCATGAGTATGCTATGTACGAAGATACCCCCTCTTATTGGTTCAAAAGCCTACTGTGTAACGAAATGTTTTGAAAAAGATTATTTTAAAAATTGCACGTGTTTACAATAAAGAGGTACTGGTAAGCGTCTTGAACCTAACGACTACCCAACAAAATTGGGGGACTAAAAAATCCAAACAAATGCAAAAATTCACAACCCCCCAGTGGACAGCCTAACCAAACCCCAGAATAAGGGACGAAAAATTTAATACCAATCCCCAAACCTCGCCTGCCGTATTACGGGCCCGCCCAAGACTGCGGCCCGGAAAATTTTTTACTGAGATCTGCTGTCCTTAATAGGGAATGCCCCACCCCTTCAAGGATTTACTAAATCACCTTCTAAACTTAGGGCCAATCATTCAAACACATATTCAAAATCTGGTGACCTTAACCCCATCCCCAAATTAATGTCAGGAACAAAAACTCTTAGCCAACGTGACATTGCTATTTAGCAAGGTACCATGTTAATCCAGTGGTTTGCGCCGGGAAAAATTGAAGACTCCCTCACCTTCCTGTTCCAGTAAAAATTTCATGCACA
>NC_069403.1:112486232-112601762 GCF_026875155.1 Cherax quadricarinatus | reverse complement strand
GGGGGTGGTGAGGAGCTTCTGCAGAGACGTGGTGATTAAGTCCTTGGTGAATTTGAGAATTTCTTCAGAAGGTGGAGATGCTGGAAATGTAAATGATGGCATGTTATTTAATGCAAATAATTCGTTGATGGTAGAGTTAAAGGATCCAGGTACAGCCATGTTCTGTATGTGAGCGTATAGTAGACAATAGTGGATCTTCGTTCCGTCACATGTTGGAGGAGTGATGGTGGTGGCGGTGGTGGTGGAGGCGGGCTGAGTAGATGTTTGAAGTAATTTAGTAGTGTCTGCTTGCAACTTTGCAATTGCTGCATACGTTGGTGTGTTGTTAGTAGGTTTTTTCTTTGCTGCATCTTGTGTTTTCTTCATAATATCCTTTCTTGTAGGACATTTTGCTGGCAGTGTACGGTGATCATTACTTTTGCAGTTTAAACACGCTGGTTGTGTTGGAGCAGCAGCGGTGCAGGAACTGAAGGTGTGTCCCTCACTACCACATGTAGTGCAGAACTTCTTGTCTTGGTGGTGTGAAGATAAGAATATCAGTTCGAGCAATGTTGGATGTAGTGGTATCTTTCTGCTTCTATGTAGGTGGGACTGATGTAGTAGTAGTAAACAGCAAGACCTTCGTTCAGAGCAGTGGCAGCCATGTTCACGTCGGTAAAGGTGACCTTGAGCATAGACGATGCATTCGGGATTTTGGTAATACTGTCAACAGTAGCCCAAGTATTTTGAGTTTCAATGGATGACTTGAGTTCAGCAATTGATTGAGAAGTCAGAATCTTATCCAGTTTTTTCAGGAATACTGATTTCCTTGCCCTGAGGGCAAGAGAAGATGTAACAGTAAACCCTTGAGCAGTAAGAGTAGTGGTGGCTTCTGTAGTGAGTAACTTCTCTGCTTCAGCATCATCGTGACATACAACAAGGAATGCTTCTTTGAGTGACAGAATAGCGTTGAATTTCACATGCAATGCTCTCTGCACAACAGTTGCAAGAGCAAGCTTTGTTGAATCATCAACGGTACCACTGCTTTGGCTTGATCTAATACGATTTGCGTAGCTCATCGTGCAAGTCAAGGTAAAGACAACGCTGATAAAGGTTCCCCTTCCCAAAGGGGATCGTAGGGAGACTGAGTAAGTAAGGAGAGCTGCTATGACCTGCCGAGGCGAGAGTTAAAAGCAGAATTTGTGTCTGTGTCAATTCTGTCCATGTTTACCATATCGGAGTAATTGAAATTTCTCATCGTTGAACTTCATATTGTTTTCTGCAGCCCACTGAAAGATTTGGTTGATGTCCGCCTGGAGCCTTGCAGTGTCTGCAGTGGAAGACGATGTCATGCAGATTCGGGTGTCTTTTCAACTTTGTTTCAAATTCTTTTCACCTTTTTATAGAATTGCATCACTGCGACCAACTGTCCCCGATGTGTGCTCACCTAATTGTATCTACTTAATTGTGGTTGCAGGGGTCGATACTCAGCTCCTGGCCCTGAATCATCACTGAACGCTACTAGGTCCTCTCTCTTCCTGCTCCATGAGCTTTATCATACCTCGTTTAAAACTATGTATGGTCCTGCCTCCACTATCTCACTTCCGACACTCTAACTGAAAAAATACTTCCAACACCCCCTTTGACTCTCGAATTTTCAACTTCCAATTTGTGACCCCTTGTTTTGTGTCCCCTCTCTGGAACATTCTGTCTCGTCCACCTTGTCTATTCCACGCAGTATTTCGTAGTCGTTTCATTTTTCCCTAACCCCTGCCTCCGTGTCGTCGGGCCCCGTTTTCCCCTTAAAACCTTTTCTTCATGGACTTCCTCTTAGCTCTAGAACTAACCTTTCACAAACCTTGCCTTTCTTAATTTCTTGACAGTTCTCAAGTGTAGGTTCCAAACTGGGCGGCTATCCGTAGCACACCATTGACTAGTAGGGTCCACTATGATCCCGCCCCCTCCTGCTTCGCCTCCCCCTACTACAGTACTAACCACCCTACGCCCCTTGCTGAGTTTTCTAAAAATTTGATCGACTGAACACCGTCTCCAGCTGAGGGATGTTTACCTCAAATCCTCCTCTCGTTACACCTTTCTCTTTGTTTTGGGAAACTGATGAAGCCATTGTGGGCAAACTTTCCTAAATAGAGAGCCCTATATTTGCAAAAGGTCTCAATCTTCAACTTCTCGGTTTTAAACCACTTTCACTAATCCCGCATAGCCCCTCCTTCAGTGCGTCACGTTGTTTCCTTATGCCCCCCCCTTTTCACATACCCCAAGTTCAGGGACAGTTGTGTTACAAACATCTTGTGTAAGGCGCATGTGTGGGGTGTTGTGCTGTGTGTGTGTGTGTGTGTGGTGGGGGTTTATGTTAGGTGTGTTTGTAGTTGGTGGTGTACACCCTTTTGTACCCACCATTGTTGTTGCGGGGTCGATACATAACCCGGCCCCCCCTCTCCACTGATCGCTACGGGCCCTCCTTCCCTGCCCATGACCTTTATCATATCCAAAAAACATGTATGATTCCTCCTTCACTAGTCACTTGCCAACTTTTCCACTTCCTGACAACTCTATGACTAAAAAAACCCTTTCCAAAAATTATTTTTGATCTCGATCAAAAATAAGTTTTCCCATTCGAACATCCTGTCTCGTCCACCCTTTTCTATTCCACGCAGTATTTTGTATGTCGTTGTCAGCCTCCCCTGACCCTCCGTCCCCCAGTGCGTCAGGCCGATTTCTCTCAACTTCGTAGACATTCCCCCTACTCTGGAACAGCCTTGTTGCAAACCCCCCTTTTTCACGTTTTCTAATTTTTGACGAAATTTACAGGTGGGGTTTCAAACCGGGCTGATACTCCATAAGGGCCTGAAACACGGGGGGTTTCGAGTCTTCAAAGTTCCTTCTGGGTTTCAGGGTTTTCCAGGGGACCATATGCTGCGCAGTTATTGGTTGTGGGCCTCGATGTGTAGGTATTTTTAAATCACCCCCAAAACCCTTTTCCTTTAGTGAGGTTTAGCTTTGGCCACCAGCCCATATTCTTTTGCGATCTTTTTGCCCTTCCCCCATATGCATGACAGTTAAATTCGAGGAGCTAGTTGCTGGACAAGGTTTCCAGCCAGTCCAGGTCTCTTTGTAGTCGTGCCTGATCCTCATCAGATTTAATTTTCCTCATTAACTTCACATCATCTGCCAACAGGGACACTTTTGAGACTATCCCTTCCGTCATGTCATTCTCATAAACCAAAAATAGCACTGGTCCTAGGACTGACTCCTCTGGATCCCCGCTTGTCACAGGCCCCCACTCTGATACCTCGTCACGTACCATGACTCATTGTTGCCTCCCTGTCAGATATTCTCTGATCCATTGCAGTGCCCTTCCTGTTATATGTGCCTGATTCTCTAGCTTTTGCAGTAACCCCTTGTGAGGAACTGTGTCGAAGACCTTCTTGCAGTCCAAGAAAATGCAGTCTATCCGCCCCTCTCTCTTGTCTTACTTCTGTCACCTTGTAGGTTTGTGACCACAAACCAATAGGTTTGTGACACAGGATTTTTCTTCCCTGAAACCGTGCCGGTTGTCGATTATACACTTGTTTCTTTCCAGGTGCTCCACCACTCTCCTCCTGATGATCTTCTCCATGATTTTGCATACCATACACGTTAGTGACACAGGTCTGTAGTTTAATGCCTCATGGCTGTCTCCTTTTTTTAAAATTAGGACTACATTTGCCCAGTTTTAATGGATATGTTGAAGATCTTTGCTAGTGGCACACACAGCATCTCTGCTTCCTCTCAAAGAACCCACGGAGAGATGTTGCCTGTTCCCACCGTCTTTGAGGTGTCTAGTTCACATAGCAGCTTCTTCACCTCCACATTGGTTATGTGTACCTCATCCAGCACTTGTTGGTGTACCTCTCTGTTCTGATTTCCTGAAGTCCTACCGATTTCCACTGTAAATACTTCTTTAAATCTCGTGTTGAGCTCCTCACATACCTCTCGGTCGTTTCTTGTGAACTCCTCATCAACCTTCCTCAGTCTGATTACGTGGTCCTTGACAGTTGTTTTCCTCCTGATGTGGCTATACAACAGCTTCGAGTCAGATTTGACTTTCGAAGCTATGTCATTTTCATATTGTCGCTGAGCCTCCCTTCTTATCTGTGCATATTCAATTTTTTTGGGCCCTTGGTAATCTCTTTTTTTTCTGAGTTCTTTGTCTTTTGTACCTTTCCATTCTGTAGTACTCTAGTTTTTGCCCCCCTAACCCTTTTTGGGGAATTTAAGGACTCGCTCTGTTCTTCCCTTTTTTTCTGTTTCCCTTGCGAACAAATTCATTTCCAATTTAATTTTTTTGTCACACAAATCCTCTTTCTTTTTCTGGTTTTTGCCCGTTTTCCCCCTCCCCCTGAATTTTCTTAAGGGAAATTCCTATGCCCGAGTAGGGTTTCCCCCCTTTTTTAGTTTGGTTTTTCCCCGCCTATTTCCTTTCTTTCTTTTCCCCTTGTAGTCAAATATGTTGTCAAAGCCAGAAACCCCATGATCAAATAGCTCCTAGGGGCCTTTCATAAAATTTTTAAACCTCGATGTTGGGAAATAATAAAGGGGAATACAAGGCCCAAATCTTGTGGTTTATTTCCCCAAATCTCTCTCTGGTAGTTTTTCTTTAAATTTTTGATGCATGGGTTTTCAGTACCACATCCCTCATTTGGGGTCTCCTGTTCGGGATCTAATGGGGCTCCCGGTTTTCCCAGTCAATCTTCCCTTTTGTTTGGGAATTTACCCCTAATAGTAACTTTTCTCCCCCCCTGTGGCCCCTTTGGCCACCCTTTTGCTCTGTGTATTTTTCTCTTGGCCCCTGCAGTTTTGTGGGGGGGTTGTACATTTTCTGCAATTATCCCCTTTTGTCCCTCAGACTGGATTGTTCTATAAGTAGTCCCTTTCGCCCCTGCCCTTTTTTCCCTTTATTTTTTTCAAAACCATTGTTTTAAAGAGCAGTTTCAATCCCTTTCCCCCCTCCCCCCTCTGTTATCCAGAGGATTTTTATATCCAGGTGGAAAGATTGCTCTGTTTTCATCATGGTGGGGGGTGTTTTGTACTCACCTATTTGTGGTTTAGGGGGCGGTCTTTGTTTCCCGGCCCCGCCTCTTCAACCCGGGTTTCTATGGGTCCCCTCTCTCCCCGTCCATGAGCTTTATCATATCTCGTCTTTTTAAAAATATATAAGGTTCCTGCCCCACTCCTCACTTTTTTAGGCTTTCCCCTGTGTGTGTGGGGTGTGTGTGTGTGGGGTGTGTTGTTTGGGGTGTGTGGTGTGTGTGTGTGTGTTTCTTTCTGTCGTCTGTCTGTGTTTCGTGTGTTTATGACAGAAAAAAACACAATTTCATTTATACCGTTACTTTACGTCCATGACAAAATCTTCTACGGTCGAATTTATTTTAAAAACTAAAAAAAGTAGTGAAGCAGTTTTTTACGTTATTGTCCGTCAGTCACGTTTGGAGGTGATCAATCTTTTTCCCTTTTTTAAAAAAAGGGATTTTGTTTGGGTGGTTAAAGGGGTTCAAAACCTATTTGACAAAAAAAAAAAAAAATTTTAATTTTATAAAATTTTTATTTTTAAATTAAAAATTAGGGATATATAAACTAAGAAAAAAGCAATTTTTTCAGCTACACCCGGGTTATAAAGGCTGCTTGGGGAAAACTGTTATAACAGGGCCCTAAATAATTCAAAATTAAAAAAAGGAAATAAATTAAAGGGCCCCAAAATGTATATACTTGGGGGGAAATACAAACCCTTTGGGTATAGGCCGGCTTTTAAAAAATTTTTTCAGAAGTTGGACAAACTTGATTTATGTCATGGGAATGTGGCTTTATTAAATGGAGGCGGACCCTGAAAATGGTTTCTTTGGTCAGTGAAGCATTTTTGGGTATCCCGCTATTGTTTTTTAGATTAAAATCGTAAAATAAATAAACGAAAGAAAAGTTAAAAAATAAAAATTTAAAAAATTCCAGAATATCTCTTGACCCCTTCCAGCCGCGTTTTTAAAAAAATAAAGGGCAAAAAACACTTGAAAGGTGGGCCATTGGTTTTTTTTGAGACAAAGCTGGGGAAGTCGCTTTTGCCTCAAAAATTACATGTCAAACGACTGTTTTCAAATTTTGTGTTTTTGGGTTTAGGTGGGACCGATGTGGTGCTACAGTGCGTTAAAATTTCGGGGTTAAGTGGAGTGTTTAGTGTGAAAAGTTTACATAATGTGTTACTGGGTATGTGGGTTTTTAAAAACAAATTGTTTGACATTTGTGTTCAGTGGGTAGGGGTGGGCGCAAGATAAACCCTTTGTGCTTTTTATTAGGTTTCAAAGAGGGGGGTTTTAAGTTTTCGGTTTTTTTTTTTTTTAAATCTAAACTTGTCGTTTTTCGCTCATAAGGGGAGGGAAACCCCATCCCGATGTTGTAAAATTTTTGAGGGTTTTGTTGTGTAATGGGAACCCAAAAAGCAAGGGCATGTGTAAATGTCTTAAAATCTGAAAACCCTTCTTTTTGGGCTTTGTTCGAGGCCTGGTAAAGACCCGGGGGAGGGGCCCGGTCAAGACCGGGGCGAGGCCCGGTCACAGACCGGGCCCAGGCCCGGTCACGGGCCGGGCGGGCCTGGTCCAGACCCCGGGGAGAAGGGGCCCGGTCACCGACCGGGCGGGGGGTGGTTAAGACGGGCCCAGGGTGGGCACCCGACCCGGGGGGAAGGGCCCGGTCACAAAACCCCGGGGGGGCCTGGTCACCCGGCCGGGGGAGGGGCCCGGTCCCAGGGGCCGGGGGGAGGGGGTGGTCACAGGGGCTGTTGGCCCTGGGGCGGTTCCCAAAAAACCCCGCCCCGGTAAAAAAACTACAAAAAAAAAAAACATAAAAAGTTTGCCTTTAAATTTACCGACGACTGGGGTGAAATTTGGTGTGTAGCAGTTGGTTTTTCATTTTTTTTGTTTAATTTTTTTTCAATTTTGAAGAAGTACCCTGGAGGTGGAAAAATTTTGGCCCCAAGATGTTTCACACCTCGTACGTTGCACGAACAAAGATTGTTGCAAGACATCAACAGACAGGAGGGGCTCTTAGTTTTGAAAATTTTTAATGAAGAAGGAGGAAACCTCTGAGACAAGAACCCAAAGGGATCAAGGGGAAACCCTTTTGTCTTTGCTTCAAGAATTTTCCCTTTATCTGTTGCTGTCTTGAAATTGCATGTCCCGACAAGCCCCAGATGTGAAAGATTAGAGCTAAAAAATTTCCAAAACCCCCAAGGGGGCTTGTTATTTTAAAAAAGCTAATTTTGCAAATTGCATTGCGTGTATATTAAAATTTAAAAAAAAATCAAATTTGAGTTTCCTTTTGGGGGAAGTCTTTTAGTGTTTAAAGCCTGATGCAGCTGACCAAACCCTTTAAAGTACGTTCTGTTTGGCTTCAAACCTCACCACTATGTTGTTTATGAAAACGAAATTCCCCCTTAATTCCCTAACAAAAATTTCCCATTTCCCAATTTTTTGAGTAAAAAAGTGAAGGGTTTAAATTTTTATTTAATAACTAAAATTTTTTTCTGATGGCCCCCAAAAAAAAAATTTTAAAAATTTATTTGTATGAAAGATGAAAAAACCACAACTTTATTTTTTTTCTCAACAAGTCGGTGTCTCCCACCGAGGCAGGGTGACCCAAAAAAAAAAGAAAATCCCCAAAAAAAAAATTTCTTTTAAACATTTATTCAAACCCTTTTACCACACTCACACATTTTTCACTGGGTTTTGCCGGGGGGTGCTCAGAATACAACAAATTTTGAAAACATACCATATAAAGATACACAACAAAATCCCTCCAAACTGCCAATTCCCAAACCCCCTCTTTTAAAGTGCCCGGGCATTGTACTTCCCAATTTTTTTTTTAGGACCCCCAAGGGGCCCCCCAAAATTTTTATTTTTAAAATTTTAATTAAAATTTTTATTTTTTTAGTTTTTAAATTATAAAAAAAGGTTTTTATATGAAAGATGATAATCCATAACTTTTTTTTTAGTAAATGTAAATTTGAAATATTCCTGAAATTGCTAAAAAGTTTTGGGAAACGTTGGAATTGATTTTACTCGAAAGCCTTTTTTTGATCGTTTCAAAATTTCTCAGTTGGGGTTGGGGTTTTTTTAAACCCCAAAAAGGGAGGACATTGAAACTGTGGGTGATTTCAATTTGCCAAATTTTATATAGGGAAATGAACTGTGCTCCAGTTTGAATTAAGCCGAAAAATTTTTTTCCATTTCCCCCCCAGGGGCGGGATAATCCCATGGGTTTTGGCTTCCTCCTTGGGTTCAAGAATAAAATAAAAAACCAAAGTAATAAACCCAAAAATTGTTTTTGGGGGGAAGTATTTTTTTTGGATTTAGCACTGTGTGGCTGTCCCCTTGATTTTTTAAGCAGTTTTATCGAAAAAGAGGGGGAAGGAAATTTTTTAAATTTAATATAAACGTAAAAAAAACTGCGGGGAAAATGTTTTTAGTTTGGTTTTTTTGTGCTTTTATCAAGGAATTTTGACTTGATTATTTTTGGAAAATTTTTTCGCAAAAATTTTTTTCTGTCTTTTTAAATTTTTTTTAATTAAAAAAAAACCTTTAAAATTTGATAACTTAAACCCCTTTTCCTTTTTTTGGGTTTTTTTAAAAATATATATATAATATAATTAATTTCTAAAAAATATATAATTTTTTATTATAATTTATATTTTTTATATAATTTTTATATTTATTTTATAATAAAATATATTATTTTAATTTTATTTTTTATTTAATTATATATTTTTAAAAATTTTATATTATAATGTTTGTGCCCCCAAAAAGTAAAAAATGGTCCAAATTTGGGATGAAAATCATCTTAAAAATTAAAATCCCCTTTTTAAAATTTTTTTTTTTACGTTTAAAGATAATTTTTTCATTAATGTTGATGTAAAAATTTATAATTTTGCACCAAAAGGAACTTAGAAAACTTACCTAACCTTATTATAACAAGAGCAATTTATTTTAGTCTAAACCAAATAAATATATTTTAGATTTGTTTACAATAATTTAATGCTAAACAAACACAGTGAAATATATTTTTTTCGTTAGGTTCAGAATGATTTTGGCGAAATTATTGCATACACAAATTTTTACTTGTCCTATATGACAAGATGAGCGTTGCTATTTAAGCCAAGATCGCAAGTTCTGCCTATTCGGCACGACATATATATATATATAAATAAATAAATATATATATATATATATATATATATATATATATATATATATATATATATATAATATATTATATATATATATTATTTAATATTCGTGCCGAGTATGTAAAACTAGTCAAATAGCAACAACTCATTTAAACTTAAGTCCTTTCTAAAAATTTTCTCTTATACGTTTAAAGATATATTTTTTCCATCAATGTTATTGTAAAAAAATTTAATTTTGCTCCAAAAGAATCTTAGAAAACTTACCTAACCTTATTTTAGCCTAATCCAACTAAATATATTTTAGATTTGTTTACAGTAATTTAATACTAAACACTCACAGTGAAATATATTTTTTTCGTTAGGTTCAGAATGATTTTGGCGAAATTATTGCATACACAAATTTTCGCTTGTCCTATATGGCAAGATGAACGTTGCTATTTAATCCAAGATCGCAAGTTCTGCCTATTCGACACTGCATGCATATATATATATATATATATATATATATAATATATATATATATATATAATATATATATATATATATATATATATATATATATATATATATAATATATGTATGTACAATCACTGATCTCTGGCCGAAGGAGACTCGAACCTACGGACCTTGGAACAAGGTACGCAGTGCTTTACCTTTCTCACCACACTGGACAATACCTTGGCGCCTAGCTCACGCTAGACGTTGATCTAAGGCAGCCAGCTTTCAGGGTTACAACTTTTCATCTCATCACCTGCATGCATCCACCAACTAGAGATTTTAACAGTGCAAGGAATTCGCAAGAGCAGGCTAAATATACACAAACACTGATCTCTGGCCGAAGGAGACTCTAACCTACGAACCTTGGAGCAAGGTACGCAGTGCTCTACCATTCTCACCAGTGTGGTGAGAATGGAACGGAATAGGACGGAACCAATCTAAGCAGAAGATGGGAAAAGCAATGAAAATATAGGAATGGTGAAGAAGTAAGGAAAGGATGAGATGAAGGACAGCTCAAGTCACTAGCGTTTTGAAGTTTAGAGCACTTGGCACTGTAGAGTGAAAGCCGGACTAAGATTCATATTAAGAATGTTACGTATAAGGAATGCTTCAACAAGCGTTCAACCATGAGTGATAAAATTTTTCCTATAATAAATGACCTGGACTGTACGTATGTTATTTTCCACAACTGGTCGGCACCAACTTACTATTTATTTTCGAGAAGTTTTAACCTTACCGCCCCTAGCAATGCTGTTTTCTGTTATGTTAGACATTATCTTTCTGTTTGCTGGTCCTCTGCTTCCCCCCTCAAGGAAGGTTCCTTGATGCTGGTGAGGGGCTCTTGATCTATGGAATTGGATCTGTACTCCAGATCCCTGAATTAAACCTGAATACCTTCCACATCCCCCCACAGGCGCTGTATAATCCTTCGGGTTTAGCGCTTCCCCTTTGATTATACTAATAATGGTCCTCTGCCAAAAGTGTCTACCTTTCTAGCCTTGTTGAAACATCACATAACATTCCAGTCATGAATCTCAGCCGAGTTCTGGTTCTCTGTAAATGCCTTCCTTTCTCATTACATTGTCAAATGCTCTAAACTTTAGAAAACACGTTATTTAACCTGGTCTTTGTCTCCTTTACTAACCTCTTCTCCATTTCTGTATTTTTCTTCTTGTCTTTTACTTAGTTTGGTTCTGTCAAACGTTGTCATACTCGTAAATTTGTATCCTAGTGCTGATTATTTGTTAATAATCTTACCTAATGTTACACAACCTAACCATTCAGAGAGTTTTACGACTGGTCTAGGTTATGATAGGTTTGGCTGGGTCTTGGGAAAAAGTACATAATGGGTGTATATTATGATGCACATTTTACAGAATAACGTATTCTTCAAGTTAGTAACAAACAAGCAAATTACAGCCTTGGAAAGCTAGGATGGACGCAAGTTTTGTTTTAGAGACAATCTTGGTTATTGTGTATACAAATAGTTAAATTTATCCGTGTTAGTAACACAACCTTAAATTTAAATAGTTGGCCAAAATGGTTTGATGATGAGTTGCCGACAACGTCAATCAGCATAAATATGAAGCTTAAACTGATAAGAGGAACAATGTGTGTCCGTCATAGGAAGCTGTTTAATCATCTGGCGAGCTTCGATGATTCAAAACTCTGAATATAAGTAGGGAGAAAATTAAAAAGTAAATGCTATGTAGCTTCTCTCATCATTGTATCATTTACACTCAACTATGGTGGATTCCAGTTGACAAACCCCTTGTTCTGAACCAGTTGATACTGCAGAGAACTAACAACTATGACTACCACCACTACAACTGCAACTACCAGCACTATTCAATATGATGTGGTCACCATTGTAAAGGACATCAATAATATTTTTTTTCATTTTGAAATCTTAGACACACATGGGTCAGTTGATAGCGCCCTCAGCTCACATACTGTGGCATCCATGGCTCAATCTCCAGCAAAAGTGGAAACTTTTGACGTGTTTCCTTACACCTGCTGTCCCTGTTCCTCTAGGAGTAGTAGGTACCTGGGTGTTATTGACAGTTGTGAGTGGCATCTCGAGGGAGGTAGTATACCTTTAATAGGACTGGAATTCGAAAGGAGATTAGGATAACACCTTTTAGCCTCTAAAATTAATCAGTTTAAAATAAACGCTGTATTCCTTTGATGTAATTCAACAACTGTAGCTTGGCAATGATTGTGCGAATTTTATCATAGTCATACAAGATGTTCACACTAAGTGTGAACATTTTGTATGTTATTTGAGATGTCTAAAATATCATCAAGGTTAGCCAGTGACAAACTTAGTTCCTCCAGATTTAGAGTAGCAAGGTACATATTTCCACCAGATTTACGAAATATTCTCAGCTCATTAAGCGTCCCTGCATTTGACC
This sequence comes from Cherax quadricarinatus, assembly GCF_026875155.1. Lineage (NCBI taxonomy): Eukaryota > Metazoa > Arthropoda > Malacostraca > Decapoda > Parastacidae > Cherax > Cherax quadricarinatus. The sequence goes on along the minus strand of NC_069403.1, from coordinate 112,589,642 downwards.
TTGAACGTAGTAGTCTCTCGTTTTCTGCTCGTGCTCATGGGGATGGACCAAGGACCCAGTAGAAAACGATTCCTTTGTTTTTGCTAGAAATGCGGCGCAACCAAAGTTGTATTCGAAGAACTAGGGGATGACACAAAATATTTTTTTTGATAGCTTTCAAAGCACTAAAGGAGTCCGTGACTTCTACAGAAGATGAGGTAGGCCTGGAAGCAATACGGATAATCGCTATGAGAACTGCATACAGTTCAGCTATGAAAATGACCTCGTATAATACTGTCCGGGAACACTGCTGCAAACCTGACACTGTTAGAGGATTTAGAACCATCAGTGTGCACTACAATGTTTTGATTATAATAATCAGTTTCCAGCGACATTTGATTACGAAGCTCTGGTTGCTCCAGCGTGATAAAGTGATCCTATCCAGGCGGGTGTCGTATGAAATAATTCAATAGTTAATGTAAATTGATTATGATATTTAGGTCTTGATGGTAGAGCAAGATTATTAATATACATTTGTTTTCCTTTACAGGTAAGTGTGGATCACTGCTCATCGTGGGACAACTCTCGTACCGCATGGCAGGTATGTCTATATTCCTACTTTAAATACACCCAACCAATGAGCACAATGTTGCTGTCAGTTGTATCAACACTTCAGAAATATCGTTTATGTTGCTTCTGATAACTTGTAATGTGAAACTTGTGGGAAATACAGTACGTTCCAGACTAGCTCAGGTGATCGTGATTGCCTGGTTCCCACGAGTCTATACCAGAGTTCACTAGGGTGTGACAGTAGTCACCTGGATATATTTAAAGTGTGCAGGATTAAGACCACCAATAAGCTGACCCTTGTCATTTTCAGTAACGTCTTATGTGCAGAGAACAACGCAAACCTGTATATCAGAGTTATTGATAATTAATTCAGTGTTGAACCTTATAGTTTTATCCTAAAAAGGTAATCTGTAATTGCCAGGAGAAATGTTATTTTTCTTCATTATTCTGAGATTGTCATTATCATAGTATTTAGTCTGGCACGAATCTGGCACTGTTGTGGCGGGAAGAAAACTGAGGCATTTTTGACCTAAGGTGAAAATATCGAACATTGTATTTTATAAACATGACTTGTTTAGATTTAATAATAATTTAAGCGATCACTTAGAACAGTGTAGCAATAAGCAATGAATTTGTGTATTTGCTGTCTATTTGGTGGGGTGAGTGGAAATGTTATCTAAAGCCTTAGCTGACGTATTTGTGGGAAAATATTATTTTCTGTGATTATTTTATTCGTAAAGGATTTTGGCTTGACGGCTATTGACTGCGGCTTTTATAGCCTAAAATCTAAATACTGAATAGCCATTTAAATTCTTTATGCACAAATGAAAGCATGTATAGGTATGTTTTGCAATGGAAACTCAGTCACATTTCATCTACACTGAAAGCAATGTTGATAAGTTTAAAAAAAATTCTCGATTTTTAATTATATACTTCTCGTTAAGTGAAAATGTCTGTAGCCGTAGAAGTTATCAATTAATCTAAATTAGCTTCGTACTTAATGAAGTTGTGGAATTTCATGTGGATGGGGAAGTAACGTTACTTCAGTACTTGAAGTTTTCGTAAAGATTGTAAACATTTAGAGAATTGTATGCTTTTTTTTAATAAAGCAAGACAGAACATATTTTTATAGCATGCACAAACACCAATGATTAACCAGTGTACCAGAAATAACAATAATAGAAATAATCTCCATGATCTGGCTTACCACAGGATTTTTTCTCCCAGCATCTTGATCCATCCTAAAGATAGAAGAGGCCTAATTTCAGTGTTAATTCCTCACATTTTCCCCTGGTTTTTAATCTTTACGGAACATGTAGGAATAAGAAAGAATATACCGGCATGCTCCATTTTTTATCGTAGCTGTTTTGCGTACGTTATACACCATGGTCGAATGTGGAGATAGATGGGTTGGGTACGAGGAACATGTGGTTTAACTGAGAAATATATGTAGCGATGTCCATGTGAAAGCTGATCTACTGGAACTTCCTTCATGGGCAACCAATGATGCACAATATCCACACCTTGATGAACTGGACGAGATTTCACCACATGAATGTATTTGTCGAGACATTTGGTTTGCGCAGCAGCATCAGAGAGAGAGGTCTGTTTTCAGTCCTTCAGCCTTTAAAATATTTTGAGGTTTTCAGTCCCTAATACTGTATATATCAACAGATCAATGTTGATATATACAGTATTATTGCAGAGGCAAGAGCTTCCTGTAAATTATAATGTTCACTATAATTTTCTTGTGGTAACTGTTTCTCTTTGCCCTTCAAGGAATGTTCCTTGATGCTATCGAGGGGCTCTTGATCTAGGGAATTGGATATGTTCTCCAGTTCCTTGAATTAAACCTAAATACCTTCCACATCCCCCACAGGCTCTGTATAATCATACGGGTTTAGCGCTTCCTCCTTGATTATAATAATAATAATAATAATAATAATAATCTTCCTCTTTGTTAATAATTAAAAATACTTCTATTTTTCTGATTAAAATAAGTGTAACAACTTTTTTTTTGCGAAAGCCAAATATTAATTATAATAAAAATTTCTTAAAAACAAAATCCATTATCATTCTTGGTAGCGCCTACAGTGTGAGACAATGTTTTTCATGGCTGATCTAGATTTTCATTATATGTATTTTGCGTTTAAGAAATTTTTATTATAATTAATATTTGGCTTTCGCAAAAAAAAAGTTGTTACACTTATTTTAATCAGAAAAATAGAAGTATTTTTAATTATTAACAAAGAGGAAGATTATTATTATTATTATTATTATTATAATCAAGGGGGAAAGCGCAAAAACCGTATGATTTTACAGAGCCTGTGGGGGATGTGGAAGGTATTTAGGTTTAATTAAAAGGAACTGGAAAAACATATCCCAATTCCCTAGATCAAGAGCCCCCGATAGCATCAAGGAACATTCTTGAAGGGCAAAGAGAAACAGTTACCACAAGAAAATTATAGTAAACATTATAATTTACAGGGAAGCTCTTGCCTCTGCATAATACTGTATATTCAACATTGATCTGTTGATATATACAGTATTAGGGACTGAAAACCTCAAAATTTATTTTAAAGGTAAAGGACTGAAAACAGCCCTCTCTCTCTGATGTGCTGCGCCAAAACCAAATGTTTCGACAAATACATTTGTGGTGAAATTCGTCCAGTTCATCAAGGTGTGGATATTGTGCATCATTGGTTGCCCATGAAGGAAGTTCCAGTAGATCAGCTTTCAATGGACATCGCACATATATTTCTCATTTAAAACCACATGTTCCTCGTACCCCAAACCCATCTATCTCCACATTCGACCATGGTGTATAACGTACGCAAAACAGCTACGATAAAAAATGGAGCATGCCGGTATATTCTTTCTTATTCCTACATGTTCCGTAAAGATTAAAAACCAGGGGAAAATGTGAGGAATTAACACTGAAATTAGGCCTCTTCTATCTTTAGGATGGATCAAGATGCTGGGAGAAAAAATCCTGTGGTAAGCCAGATCATGGAGATTATTTCTATTATTGTAAACCCCAGATTCATAACACATGATGGCTTCATCACATATTTTCTGATATGTCTACATCATGGCTTGAATGTCTTGATAAAAGTGTTCACTAGATTCCTGCGTCTCCCAAATTTGTTCTCAAGATCTAGAGCAAATACCATTCACTCAAATCTTCAATACTATCTTTTAAGTTCTCATTCTCAGTATTACCCAGAAAACCCATATACTAAAAGGCTAAATGCTTCTCAGACATTTTTTTTACGTTTTCTGATTAATTAGTTGCTGACATCTGACTATGTTGTGGTTCAAAATAACTTTGTAATTGAGGGAGGAAGGAAGAGGTCCCTTGGCGCTGCGTAGGGAATTTTGAATGAAAGTATTAGATTTATTGTCTTCTTCCTCGGATGGATCTAAGGTCAGATAAATACGTTTTTACTCCATTCCTCATAGTCCGCTTTCGGATCTGGGGAAGACAGTGAACGAGATATGATTCCTGGCGTGGCAGTCAACAGGTGTTGTTGGTCTCCCACATCTGTTATTGGCCGAGCTAGCTCAGTCAGTTGAGGAGGTGACTCCTGGTGTGCTGAGAATGCTGGTATGCAGGGAAGTGTAGAGTGTGGTTTCCATGAAGCGTCACCTGCAGCACCGCAGCAGAACGTGGTTTTAGGGGCAAGTTGTTGGTTTCTTTTTGTTTTTCCTCCTTACCCCCTCCCCCCTCTCCTTTTAAGAAAGATCTGTCACTTAATGTTATGTTCACGCTGTCTCTTCCGGGCCCCTGACCCCTGCAGCACACTTCCTTACCTGGCACGCCCTCTAATCTTCCTCAGAAGCCGGTATCACTTTCGGTCAACACCTGGTTGACTGACCCCAGTACCTGCGTTAACCTGAACCTTTGATGCCCCCTCACCTTCACTTTTAAGATGATGAAGCCCCTGTTTTTCCACGAGTGCGGTCGATTTCAGGACTGAGTATTACTGGCGACAATAACTTGAAGCCATTAGCCCAAATGACTTAGCACTATCTTAAGTGATTGTGATACTGAATCTGACATTCCTTTGTCATTCACATTCTGCGTAACACGTTACCAGGAGATCACTTCCCCTCACAACGTATTTCTTAGATAGTCATGGACGAAACTGTTTATCCCTCCAGCTGACAACATATACAGATAACAGTCAAGGCACTGAAAAAACACTAGTGACAGCATACCAACATAACTGACTCTGCTTGTTATCAGCTGTTATCATAACCGACACCATTACACAGAAATCGAGGTTTTTCAACTTCAAGGTTTATGAAGTCGGCCAAAACAGATCCTTCCATGTTATCAAGAGTGGGATGTAGTATATTGTTGTACATCATACAGCTCAGGCACACATTTCCCACATCCGCTGTATCGACAATGTCCTGGTAACGGTACGAAGATATTGCTGTAGATAAATGGTGCGGAGAATCGACAAGTTGATAAATTAGACACATGTTCAGCACTTGGGTATCTTTAATGAGGATGAGGAAACATTTCGCCACACAGTGGCTTCCTGAGTTCTATACAAAGAAGAACTGTGTAGATCAGAAGTTTGAGATAATAAGTCCCTTAGCCTGGAATCGATGTATTCTATCTTGAATAGAATACAGCATATGATTATGTACTATAGACAGGCGAGGTGAAGCAGTGGTAGGCGATATCACATTGGGCAAATACACATGAGAAAGTAGGTCATGTCTACAGGTTAGATAAGTGAAGAATTCCCTGTATCAAAATCCCAAGATGATGTCTTGGGATCTTAATACAGGGAATTCTTCACTTAACTAACTTACAGTCATGACTACTTCTACATGTGGGTTTGTCCATTGTGATATCGCTACGATGCTTTACCTCACCTGTCTACAGTATACAAGCCACTTCGCGCATATGCTGTATTTGTTCAGATTGGGGATTGATTACATCGACTCCAGGCTGAGGGAAATGATTATCTCGGACTCCCCCTGATTTCACCATTTTCTTTTGTATAGGACTGATGAAACCAGTGTGTGGCGAATATTTTTTCTCATCCTCAATATATATGCCCAAGTGTTGGTCATGTGTCTAAGTTATCAAAGATATTTTTTCCTCATTTCGAGGTGTTTGGTCTGTTCTCATTCTCAATACCGCAATACGACAAGAATTTCCTCAATATGACCCGGATATTCACTAGCAGTTTGAACTCTATCACGAAAGCAGAAGCTCGTACTGAAATCCCAGTGATTGTTTAGGTCATCAAGTTAATAATGTCAAAATGATATTCAAATTTACTCTCTGGACTCCGTGGAGCTCGGGGTTTGAAGTGGGTCACGCAGTCACCTTGACCACTTTACGGTGAGCATTCATGTCAAGTGGTGTCCCGTTTACAGCCTTTGCTAGGGTGCCGTGAGCGTCTTTGTGTCAAGGGTGTACCTTTACAGCCTTGGCGGGGGGCAGCCCAACGACAAGGGCACGGTGACAACTCTAGTTGAGTCATTCCTGTCACTCAGACCGCAGCCCGAGTGCCAGAACGAGTCAAGGGTTTCTGGAAGTGGGGTTTAGCACTTGCGTAATATCCTAATGTATGGAAAAATAAAAGATTAACAGAAACGCCTATTAGGACGAGGTTACAACTCGCTGTCAACTGACAACACTTGACCTTTTCATGATGATGTAGATAGTCAAGGCCGTGTCAAACACAGCTTATATTCAACCCAAGCTTCAAGATTTGACCTTGTCCAGTGTATCTTAAATTCTTTCCAGTTTATATTAATTTTGGATGAATTCAGTTTATGTAATCCAAAAACAATATTTTAATTTCATTTTTCATACGAAATTGATTTTATTATATTTTTCTCCACCATGGACCTGCTCGATATAACTTTCTCGACGTTTTGAAAATCAATTGGACGGTTAAAATCTCTCTCATGAATAAACAGAACATTAGAATTTTTTATCAATTTTTTTTTACTGTATCAGGATTTTTAAATTCAACATGGTATTAAAATTCTTAAGTAGAGAAGGTATATAAAGAAAGTTTTCAAGGTAGGGGAGAACCAACATATTTTAAGTTGAATAAGATTCATTGTACTTTTTTTGAATTGTAAAAGGTATTTCTAGTAATTTTAAAAGGTTTATCAAATAAGTGTTTTGAGTATTTTAGATCATTAGGAATATAGAAAGTTTAACTATCATGTTGTTTTTAATATTAAAGTTAAAAATTTATCCAATAATTGGGCTCAATATATCTACTAGCCCTTTAGATAGTTTATCGGATAATTTATATGTTAAATTTCTTATGAATTATCTAAATGGCTAGTAGATATGTTGAGCTCAATTGCTGGAAAAATTTCCAACTTTAATGTCAAAAATAATATAGATTTCGCAGATAAATTAAGCAATTGGAAGGTTCCTGTGCAGCAGGGAGGGTTCTGTGCAGTAAGAAGGGTTCCTGTGCAGCAGGGAGGGTTCCTGTGCAGCAGAGAGGGTTCCTGTGCAGCAGAGAGGGTTCCTGTGCAGCAGAGAGGGTTCCTGTGCAGCAGAAAGGGTTCCTGTGCAGCAGGAAGGGTTCCTGTGCGCAGGAAGGGTTCCGGGGCCCAGCAGAGAGGGTTCCTGTGCAGCAGAAAGGGTTCCTGTGCAGCAGGAAGGGTTCCTGTGCAGCAGGGAGGGTTCCTGTGCAGCAGGAAGGGTTCCTGTGCAGCAGGGAGGGTTCCTGTGCAGCAGGGAGGGTTCCTGTGCAGCAGGGGGGGTTTCCTGTGCAGCGGGAGGGTTCCTGTGCAGCGGGAGGGTTCTGTGCAGAGGGAGGGTTCCTGTGCAGCGGGGAGGGTTCCTGTGCGCAGGGAGGGTTTTGTGCAGCAGGGAGGGTTTCTGTGCAGCGGGAGGGTTTTCTGTGCAGCAGGGTTACTGTGCAGCAGGGAGGGTTCTGAGCGGTGAGAGTTCCTGAGCAGCAGTGGAGACGTTCCTGGGGCAGCAGTGGGGTTCCTGTGCAGCAGGGAGGGTTCCTGTGCAGCAGAGAGGGTTCCTGTGCAGCAGGGAGGGTTCCTGTGCAGCAGGGAGGGTTCCTGTGCAGCAGGGAGGGTTTCTGTGCAGCAGGGAGGGTTCCTGTGCAGCAGGGAGGGTTCCTGTGCGGGCAGTGAGAGTTCTGTGCAGCAGGGTTACTGTGCAGCAGGGAGGGTTCCTGAGCAGCAGTGAGAGTTCCTGAGCAGCAGTGAGAGTTCCTGAGCAGCAGTGAGAGTTCCTGTGCAGCAGGGAGGGTTCCTGTGCAGCAGGGAGGGTTCCTGTGCAGCAGGGAGGGTTCCTGTGCAGCAGGGAGGGTTCCTGTGCAGCAGGGAGGGTTGCTGTGCAGCAGGGAGGGTTGCTGTGCTGCACCGAGGGCTCCTGTGCTGCACCGAGGGTTCCTGTGCAACAGGGAGGGTTTCTGTGCAGCAGGGAGAGTTCCTGTGCAGCAGGGAGGGTTCCTGTGCAGCAGGGAGGGTTCCTGTGCAGCAGGGAGGGTTCCTGTGCAGCAGTGAGGGTTCCTGTGCTGCAGGGAGGGTTCCTGTGCAGCAGGAGGGTTCCTGTAGCTAGAGGTTTTCTTTCTGCAGCCGTAGGGTTCATAATTGATATGTACACAAAGAAAGTATACATAGACTACATACTCAAGTGACGTTTACGTAGGTTATATGTACAACAGCAACATGTACACATGTAAGTTGCATTGATGTGCCGAGTACACCGGCGAAGTAATACGTAAGTTTCAAGTACACTCAGTGAAAATGAGAGCACCTAGCTGGGTCTTTAGACCAGACAAGATCTACTGGAGGTCTCCTTTAGACCCAGGAAGTGGCAAGTGATGTTGAACGGTTCCTGGCGATCAATCCGTTTCTACCGTCGTTATTAGCAGAAAGACGAAAGCACAGTCAGTGTTCTTGTCTTAAGAGTTGTTTAACTAAGCATTGTTCAATTTATTCTGGAGGTGTCGTCTTGGTATTGAATATCCAGTGGTGAGAGACGTGGTTTCCAGGAACAAAAGCGTGACTCTTAGAGCTGCTCCTTCTTTTCCTTTATCTGACTGGATGATGAACGAATCCCTACCTGACTAATTTTCCTAGATTCCTTGTAGAAGTGACTCCCTCCAATATTCCTCACAAGGATATGAATTATTTTTAACACCCGTAACCGCTTATGACCAATGAGAAATTGTTTGAATCCAATGTACCAACATTCTGCCTATTCTCATTGGAACTCTGAAACTGATTTCACTTACTTTCCTTCAGCCTTTGACCCCTACCTTCACTTTTGCCTTCCTTCACCATTCACTCCACCTTTCTATTCTTGTCCCACCAACCACTCTTCCTACTTTACACTCCACTGTAAAGCCTTACCCCAACCACCACTGTCACCACCCTATTATTATTATATTATTATTATTTTATTATTTTTATTATTTTATTACAACCACTGCTTGCCTTACCATTACTACTACATTTTACTATCACCTTCTTGTCCGGTCCTGCCAGCTGGCCTATATATAATGGCTTCCTATCTCGCTTCTGTTAGTGTGACTTTGTAAATGGTCTAAGTCGGACCGACACATCGTCGTAAGCTTCTCTCCCTTTGTGCGGGCTATTTGTGTGTTGTTCCGTCATGGTTATTATGCCTTTTTGTTCTTTAGGTTTCACCTTTTCAATGGAAAAGTTTTAAACCCAAACGACGCAACGGACGATTCGTAGATGTTTTCTCTCGGGTGTCTGCCAAAAGATTGGCAAATATTTGACGATTCTGGAATCATAACACGTACATCTTTTGGTTAACATTCTAAGAAACACACTATCTGAAAACCTCGTCAGATACAAGATATCTAAAAGAGCCAACAATGGATAAAATTCTTCTCTCCTGCCAACAAACCCCAGCACAAAATTTGGAAAGTACTCACAAAATCCTCTCCGGGCTGACAAGACATTCTCGTGCAATGAAGGGCTAGAATGCCGTCAGACTACATCACATCAATACTGTCAGCATCACCGCCATTATGATACAGCAATATTCCTTCCTCGATTCTCTTTTTTTTTCATTATTTTCTTGCGGTTGACGTAGAAAGATTCCTTTATCCCTAGTATAGAAATTCTCTTGGTGGGAGCAGGAATAGTGCCCACAGCGAGTATATATTGGGACATTTACGTGATTACATAATAGACTATTTAACTGATGTATGGCAGCTTTTGACACACCCAGAACAACACAGCTCTATATCAAGGTTAAAACAGAAACAGTTATATCCAAGTATCATGTCAAAAGTAACTCCAGTTATCATCCTGAAGGGATCAATGCTTAGAAGTAATGCAATTTAAGCAAATGCTGGTGCTTTGGCCACCCGGCCAAATAATGTATATCAAGTGGAAGGCAGAGACTGTAGAGCAGTTGATCATAATTAACTATCCGGCAACCATCTTCCATGTAATAAAAAGCTGTGATAGATCCCGCTCTTTTCTCCCCCACATACACTTGCAGGTGCTCCGTTCTCTTTCGAGAAAGCGAAATCCAATATTTGGAGGAGAGGGTTTGTCTTGTAATCAAGTTGATACAACTACGCCAACAGAAATATACACAGGAATCCTAATCACGAGTTGCTTGACAGCCTCAAGAAAGTGATGGCTGAACTAGTTGTCTTTCTTAACCTTTACAGTATTCTCACATCTGACATTCAACCTTTCATAAAGTTGTTCCCTCTGTCTCCTACTCAACATACTTCTCTCCAGCTGTTTCGTCGAAGGCTGTTCTGCAACCTCCACAGATAAACAAAATCACTGCAAATTCCTTCCAAGTTTCATCTCAGACACGCATAAGCTCTGATTCTTCCTATATCCATGAGCCATGGAAATACTTGCAACCCTATGTTTTTTGCCATCAATTCCGGATGCAACTCGTTTATTTAACTATAAGTAACTCTATTTCAAGATTCAACAGACCCCTTGGAACTTCTATTTTCCTCTCTCACTTCTTGAGGTCATATCAGTGTTATCTAAGGAAATATGTTTAATAGATTTTGCTATTTTCTTAGAGGAAAATTCACAGTACCATCAACCAAACCCAAATGCACATAGTCTTACTTCGACTCCGATTTTTGCAATTAGTTTTCAACATGCTTAATGTTAGTGCTTTTCATCCTTGCGCTTCACATCGACCTTCACTCTCAAATTTTAGCACTTTCAAACAATCTGAATCGCCTAAACCACTTCTTAACAGCAACCCTCTACCAGCCACATCAAATTTTAGGGGCCGCCTAACCCCCTAGCTTGCAACATGCATGTTTTAATTTTTGGAAATTACATTGGAGTACAGATGATACACGGGGAAATGGGAAGAGTTTCAAACACTGGTTTTCCGCTTTTCCTTTGTATTTGTTTGCAAGAACTGGAACTCATGAAAAATTCTAGCTATTTTCTTTTACATCACTAGACCAGTTTCCGATTTCTTCATTTCCACGATTTTTGACCTTCAAGTGCATGATGATATCCCGCCCCAAAAACCTATTCATTCCCACTTCACTAACTGCAGCTCGTGTCTGTTTGGAAAGGTTGCACACAATATTCTTTTTCGCACCCCCCCTTTCCCCGAACCCCCTTATCTTAAATGAACTGCTACCTTTAATCAAGGTCTATTAAAATTCTTGTATTAGAATTTGTGTTCTTTTGATTTCCCGGTGACAGGTTTACATTTTGACATCACAGACCAGCTTGTCTTTTCTTACCACCCACCTTTGTCTTGACCGCCGGTGTTAAAGCACGGTCTTGGCACCGGTGTTCCAGCACTTCCTCTGTCTTGAGCACCCGGGGTTCCACACCTTCCTTTTCTTGAAACCGGTGTTCCAGCATACCTCTGTCTTGAGCACCCGTGTTCCGCACGAACCCCTTTGACTTTCTGGTCTTGTATACTTATATCGCTAAGTATGAATCAACGTTAATAAATAAGCTTCATGACAACAATCATTTCCCAGTTCTCATTTCTTGAGGTTCAGAAAACTAAACTCATCGCTGATTCGGGGGAGAGTTTGGTGTGCATTTACCACATACATATTTTCTCTTCTACGTTTACCTTTTGATTCTTTATAAGCAGACGAAATGTTGCAAATTTTATCCACTTCTGGTCTCTCCACAGCTACCCTTGCCATCCCCAAGATTTCAGGTCAAAAAAAAAAAAATCCTTAATGATTACCTAACAGTACTTGCTGTTTTCCTAACAGTATAAAACAGGCTGCACGGGGCCGCTACCGTTACAGTCGCACTGAAAATTACAAAGAAGTAAAATCATATGCACATCAAATTATAAGAATATCAATGAACTTGTTTGCTGACTTTAGTATCTACTGTAAAAGCCACAATCATGTGCAGAATCAGGAAAATCAGCTGATAAGCAGTAAACAAACTCTGCCTGTGTTCTTACTGTTGCCAGCTGTCCCGGGTGATTATGGAAGGGCACAACGCTACCTTGACCCTGATCACGACGCTACTTTGACCCTGATCACTACGCTACCTTGACCCTGATCACTACGCTACCTTGACCCTGATCACTACGCTACCTTGACCCTGATCACTACGCTACCTTGACCCTGATCACGCTACCTTGACCATGACCACTACGCTACCTTGACCATGACCACTACGCTACCTTGACCCTGATCACTACGCTACCTTGACCCTGATCACTACGCTACCTTGACCCTGATCACTACGCTACCTTGACCCTGATCACCACGCTACCTTGACCCTGATCACTACGCTACCTTGACCCTGATCACTACGCTACCTTGACCCTGATTTATGCTACCCTTTACCCTGATCACTACGCTACCTTGACCCTGATCACTACGCTACCTTGACCCTGATCACTACGCTACCTTGACCCTGATCACCACGCTATCTTGACCCTGATCACGCTACCTTGACCATGACCACTACGCTACCTTGACCATGACCACTACGCTACCTTGACCATGACCACTACGCTACCTTGACCCTGATCACTACGCTACCTTGACCCTGATCACTACGCTACCTTGACCCTGATCACTACGCTACCTTGACCCTGATCACCCCGCTACCTTGACCTGTTTACTACGCTACCTTGACCCTGATCACTACGCTACCTTGACCCTGATCATGCTACCTTGACCATGACCACCACGCTACCTTGACCCTGATCACTACGCTACCTTGACCCTGATCACTACGCTACCCTTTACCTGATCACTACGCTCCTTGACCTGTTCACTTCGCTACCTTGACCCTGATCACTACGTACCTTGACCCCGATCACTACGCTACCTTGACCCTGATCACCACGCTATCTTGACCCTGATCACGCTACCTTGACCATGACCACTACGTTACCTTGACCCTGATCACTACGCTACCTTGACCCTGATCACTACGCTACCTTGACCCTGATCACCACGCTACCTTGACCCTGATCACTACGTACCTTAACCTGATCACTACGCTACCTTGACCTTGATCCTGCTACCTTGACCATGACCACCACGCTGCCTTGAAACCCTGACCACCACGCTACCCTTTACCTGATCACTCGCTACCTTGACCTGAAAAACTAGCCCACTTTACCCTGATTACTATGCTACCTTGACCCTGATCACTATGCTACCTTGACCCTGATCACGCTACCTTGACCATGGCCACCACGTTACCTTGACCCTGGCCACCACATTACTTTGACCCTGACCACCACGCTACCTTGACCCTCACCACAACGCTACCTTGACCCTGACCACCACGCTACCTTGACCCTGACCACAACGCTACCTTTACCCTTCCTGGAAATATTTCGAAGTATGAAGAACAAGATGGGTGTTGTAGTGCTGTGGCAGAGTATAGAGTATAGTATGGGTGTTGTAGTGCTGTGGCAGAGTATAGTATGGGTGTTGTAGTGCTGTGGCAGAGTATAGTATGGGTGTTGCGCTCGGAGTGAGTGTAGGATGAACATAAGAAAGAAGGAACACTGCAACAGGCCTACTGACCCATGTGGAGCAGGTCCATGTCCCCCCCTCCCGGATAAGCCCAATGACCCACCCAGTCCGGCCAACTCCACTCAAGGAAGGAGCACGGCACCAGACCCAGCAGCACAAGCTAGTCAGGCCCAACTCACACCCACCATCGCTCTCACCACCAGTCCATCACCCTCACCACCAGTCCATCACCCTCACCGCCAATCCATCGCCCTCACCACCAGTCCATCATCCTCACCACCAGTCCATCATCCTCACCACCAGTCCATCACCCTCACCACCAGTCCATCACCCTGAAAAAGCCAGTTTCATCAACCCCACCACCAGTCCGTCAAACCCCACCGCCCGTCGTTCATCACAATCGTCTGTCGTTTTCATTACAATCGTCAATCGTTCATTACAATCGTCAGCCGTTCACAAGCGTCAGTCGTTCATCACAATTGTCAGTCGTTCAACACAATCGGCACAGGTCCATCACTGTTACCACCAATCCATCACCCTCACCACCCGTCCATCACTCCACCTCCAGTCCATCACTCCCACCTCCAGTCCATCACTCCAAACCCCCAGTCCATCACTCCCACCCCAGTCCATCACTCCCACCACCAGTCCATCACTCCCACCACCAGTCCATCACTCCCACCACCAGTCCATCACTCCCACCCCCAGTCCATCCTCCACCACCAGTCCATCAGCCTCACCACCCGGTCCATCAGCCTCACCACCAGTCCATCAGCCTCACCACCGTCCATCACCCTCACCACCAGTCCATCACCCTCACCAACAGTCCATCGCCCTCACCCCAGTCCATCGCCTCACACCAGTCAAACACACTCACCGCCAGTCCATCACCCTCACCAACAGGTCCACTCTCACCACCAGTCCATCACCTTCACACCAGTCCATCACCTTTTAACGCCAGTTCATACCTCACCACCGTCAGTCAACCTCACCCCCATTCGTTCATCACAGTTTGGGCTGTCGTTATCACAAGCGTCAGTCGTTCATCACAATAGTCTGTCATTCATTACAATCGTCAGTCGCTCTTCACAATCGTCAGTTCATCAAATTCGTCAGTCGTTCATCACAATCATCAGTCGTTCAACACAATCGGCACAGGTCCATCACTGTTCACCAATCCATCTCCCCACCACAGTTCATCATCACCACCAGTTCATCACTCACACTAGTTCATCCACTCACCACCAGTTCATCACTCACCACCAGTTCATCACTCACCACCAGTTCATCACTCACAACCAGTTCATCACTCACCACCAGTTCATCACTCATCACCAGTTCATCTCATCACCAGTTCATCACTCATCACCAGTTCATCGCTCTCACCACCAGTCCATCACCCTCACCACCAGTCCACATCTCACCCACCAGTCCATCGCCCTCACCCCCAGTTTTATCGCCTCACCACCAGTCCAATCACTCTCACCACCAAATCCCTCACTCTCAACCACAGTCCATCGCTCTCACCACCAGTCTATCACCTTCATCACCAGTTCATCCCCTTTTCACCACCAGTCTATTACCTTCACCACCAGTCCATCAGCCTCACCACCAGTCCCTCACCTCTCACCCCCAGTTTCCCTCACCCCTCACCACCAGTCCATCACCCCCACCAACCCGTCCATCACCCTCATCACCAGTCCATCACCCTCATCACCAGTCCATCACCCCCACCACCGTCCATCACCCTCACCACCAGTCCATCACCCTCACCACCCAATTTCCCTCACCCCCACCACCAGTCCTTTACCTCACCCACCCGTCCATCACCCCCACCACCAGTCCATCACCCTCACCACCAGTCCATCGCCCTCACCGCCAGTCCATCACCTTCACCACCAGTCCATTTACCTTCACCGCCAGTTCATACCCTCACCACCAGTCCATCACCTTCACCAGTCATCGCCCTCAAACCCCAGTCCTTCGCCCTCACCACCAGTCCATTACCCTCACCCCCAGTCCATTACCCTCACCGCCAGTCCCTTACCCTCACGCCCAGTTCATCGCCCTCACCACCAGTCCATCACCCTCACCACCAGTTCATCACCCCCACCACCAGTTCATCACCCTCACCACCAGTCCATCACCCTCACCACCAGTCCATCACCCTCACCCCAGTCCATACCTCACCAAGTCCACACCCCCACCACCAGTCCATACCCTCCCACCATTCCATCACCCTCACCACCATTCAAACACCCTCACCACCAGTCCTCACCTCATCACCAGTCCATTTACCCTCATCACCAGTCCATCACCTCACCACCAGTCCCTCACCCTCACCCCCAGTCCCTCACCCTCACCACCCGTCCCTCACCCTCACCACCAAATCCCTCACCCTCACCACCAGTCCATCACCCTCACCACCAGTCCCTCACCCTCACCACCAGTCCATCACCCTCACCACCAGTCCATCACCCTCGCCACCAGTCCATCACCTCACCACCAGTCCTTCACCTCTCACCAGTCCATCACCCTCGCCACCAGTCCATCACCCTCGCCACCAGTCCATCACCCTCACCACCAGTCCATCACCCTTGTCATAGGTCCATCACCCTTTTCACACCCACTCAGCACTATGGTATTTGTACACTATCCTTTCAACCAGTCCTGGTTACTCATCCATCACCCTGGTCTCTCTTCCATACCCCTGGTCACTCACCCATCACCCTGGTCAGTCACCCATCACCCAGGTCAGTCACCCATCTTCCTGGTCACTCACCCATTTGCCTGTTCACCCATTCATCGTCTTCGTCACTCGTCAATAATCACCTTTTATTCATTACTTATACTTTGCAACTAGTGCATCGTGACAATCTCTTTTATATAAATGTTACTCGTTAATGTCCTATTTTAAGTTGATTCAAACACCCCCTCCCTTTTCTAGATTTATTTTTCTTTTGCCCATCATAGTTCGGCTCAGAACCCTTTCCCGGAATTCTATACTCTCTTGTCCTAGTTGCCTTACAAACAGAAATACACGAGCGTATGACAGTCCTTGAGTACAAAAGCTACAAGTGTTTCAAATTCTATCTTATTCTACCCACCACTGTGGATTTCCAGCTTTCAAACCCATTTTATATTGTATGTAATAAATAATAGATCAAGCTGTAAAAACAAGCGAATGTTCAATATACCCTGGAAATTAATATGAAGGATGTTCTGAAGGTGCTACCTCCTATCTTATCATTTACCCCAGAAGTATTTGCATATACGCATTCCCTTTCTTATTTATTTAGATTTTCTCGAAATAAAACCATTTTTAGTTTTCTTTATTTACCTATAGTAAATTTTACTTCTGCGTGAGAGCAGGCATACATAGAAATGTATGTAGACAGAGTGTGTGTGTGTGTGTGTGTGTGTGTGTGTGTGTGTGTGGTGTGTGTGTGTGTGTGTGTGGTGTGTGTGTGTGTGTGTGCGCGCATGTGTATTTAGGAGAGGAGAGAGAGTAGAGAGAGAGAGAGAGAGAGAGAGAGAGAGACTGTATATAATGTTTGGTGTCTAAGTGGAGATGCACTAATATATGTGGAAGAATGTATGTATGTTCAATTTTGAATGTTTCTCTGCCACAGAAGTGGAAAATAGATTCCAAAAATATTATAAAAATAATCTATATGCAATTAAACGTTAACAAATAACCTTTGCCAAAGTTACAACTTTCGTTGGGGTTAGGGTATGCGATGGTTACGTTTGTAGCTGTTTTGGTGGGCGCCATTACAGGACACATTTCTCTTTCCTCCTGACTCAAATTTCTGTTTCTCTCCTCCTGACGCAAATTTCTATCTCTCCTGACGCAAATTTCTGTCTCTCTCCTCCTGATGAAAATTTGTCTCTCTCCTACTGACGCAAATTTCTGTGTCCCTCTCCTGACGCAAATTTTGTGTGTCCTAATATATGTAATTCCACCCACCTGGACAGTCCCGACTGTGGACCAGCTAAACAAGACCAAGTTTACAAGGACATTGATTTGGTCAGAGCAAAATGAAATAAATAAAACAGAAATTTTAGCTTCAAAGAAAACCTTAAACCGTAATTACTTCGCTTTTTTGGCCTGAGATCTGGGAATGGTGTTTATGAATGTCTTCATTTTTTTTGTCTCCTATACCTTGCGAGAAATGGCAGGTATGGGTTTAAAAGAAATTTTTTTGTTTTGTAGTAAAAAGTAAGAGAATGAAGTATTGGATCATCTTGTCAGGAACATACCTGGATAACTTTTACCATGCAAAAGAATCCAATTTTTTGTTTGTTCGAGAAAATTTTTTTCCCATTTCTTTGCCTTTATTTTCTTCGTGAATGTTACATGAATCAGTGAAAAAGTAGTTCAAAATTTAAACCCCCCAGAGTTTCTTAACACCCACAAAAGTCGGGGCTGGTGGTCAGTGCCCAGATTGTCCACTGTGCACATTAAATGAATAAAATGTGGGATTGATAAAATAAAAATAAACCATGAAACGATGCTTGAGCAGAGTACGAAGAAAAAATTTGGGGGGAAAAATGTTAAAGTGAATTTTAAATTAAAGTGTCCCAGATAGCTGAGACAGTTAATTAATCCATAACAGTTAAATCACAATGACAATTGGTAGTTTTCAATTGTTTATGGTGCCATAAAGCACCCTATGACACAAATTTTTACGGTCCCAAAACAACATTGCCCACAATGTTTACTGGTGCCATAAGCACCCTACTGCCCACAAATTTTTTATGGTCCATGAACCCAAACCCTATGCCCAAAAGTTTATGGTGCCATAAACCAAATATGCCACAAATGTTTACTGGTGCCATAAAACCCAACTACTGACCCAAATTTTTACGGGTGCCATAAACCCAGCCTACTGACAAAAATGTTTGCTGGTCCCATAAACCAACTTATGACCAAAATATTTATGGTCCCAAATTACTGCCAAAAAATTTCGAGTCCCATGAACCAACCTATGACCACAAATGTTTACTGGCCCCCATAAAAACCCAACGTTGCCCACAGATGCGTAAATGCGCCACTTTATAATTTCCCCGCCACACAGTGGGCATAAAAGTCCAAACTGATCAAACCGAGCAAGAGTATTTAATATATGTAGGAAACTAGAAACATAGTCAATAAAGTTTCACAGATTGCTCTGTGTCAGAATTTTTGCTATTTATCTCCTACGGACACCACCTGACATGGAGGTATTAGATTTTAAGAATTTTCCCCATTTACCGGGCCCATCACACCCTGACAGTGATTTGACTGTTGGTGTCATCAAAAAACATCAAGTGACATCAAAAACAAAAGGGGTGGCCCTTTTTCCTGTAAGAAATTCCAGATTCTTGCAATGTTTGAGAATATGTTTTTCCATATTTATTATTTATTTTTTTTCCTTTCTCAAAATGGAAATAGTGCGAAAAAGGAATGAGAGATGTGCAAAAAAGAAGTGAGAATGTGGAGAATGAAGTGAGGATATGGAAAAAAGAAAAGTGAGATTTTTCCCAAAAGAAGTTTAGAATTGTCACAATTTTTTTCTTATATCTTCACTCTAACATTAACAAAAAAAAATATGTTAGTGAATAAAAAAAAAGTCGCCCAAATGAGGTGAGTAAAAATATGACCCGACCACCACGTCTTGACCCTGCAACCAGGCTACTTGCCCTGACCACCACGCTATTGACCCTGACAAACCCGGCCCTTTGACCCTGACCACCACGTACCTTGCCCCTGCCACCACGTACCTTGGGACCCTGACCCCAAAGCTCCCTTGACCCTGACCCCCACGAAACCTTGCCCCTGCCACACGTTACCTTGCCCCTGCCCACCACGTTACCTTGACCCTGACAACCACGTACCTTGACCCTGACCCCCGTTCCCTTTGCCCTGACACCAGTTACCTTGACCCTGCCCCACGTTACCTTGACCCTGAAACCACGCTCCTTCCCCTGAAACCCGCTACCTTGACCCTGCCCACCCGTTACCTTGCCCCTGACCCCACTTTACCTTGACCCTGACCCCGTTACTTGACCCGACACCAGTTACTTGACCCTGACCCCCACGTTCCCTTTGCCCCGACCCCCAGTTCCCTTGACCCTGACCACCACGTTACCTTGACCCTGCCCCCGTTCCCTTGACCCTGAAAACCACGCTCCTTGACCCTGACCCCCACGTTCCCTTGACCCTGACCCCCACGTTACCTTGACCCTGACAACCACGCTCCCTTGCCCCTGACAACCCGTCCCTTGGGGACCCTGAAAACCACGACCTTGCCCCTGAAAACCCACGCTACTTTGCCCCTGACCACCCGTTACTTGACCCTGACCACCACGTTCCTTGCCCCTGAAACCACGCTCCCTTGACCCTGACCACCCTTTACCTTGACCCTGCAACCGCGTACCTTGACCTGCCCCCGCGCTCCCTTTGCCCCTTGACCCCCACGCTACCTTGACCCTGACCCCCACGTACCTTGACCTGCCCACCCGTACCTTGACCCGACCCCCACGCTACTTGCCCCTGCCCACACGCTACCTTGACCCTGACCACCAGCTACCTTGACCCTGACCACCACCTACCTTGACCTGACCACCACGTACCTTGCCCCGCCCATCACGTACCTTGCCCCGCCCATCACGTACCTTGCCCCTGCCCACCACGCTCCCTTGCCCCTGAAAAACCACGCTCCCCTGAAACCATTTTTCCCTTGCCCTCCCAAACCGTACCTTGACCCTAAAAAATCTTTACCTTGCCCTGACAACCACGTACATTGACCATGAAAACCCACGCTACCTTGCCCTGACAACGACGTACCTTGACCTGACAACCAGCTCCCTTGACCCGACCACCACCCTACCTTGATTTGAAAAACCACCCTACCTTTCCCAAAACCAAGACCCTACCTTAACCCCTGAAAACCCACGCACTTGACCCTGAAACCCACGCTCCTTTGACCTGACTACCACGTCCCTTATCCTGATACCAACTCCCTGACCTGCCAACCCCCCCCTTGATCCTGACAACCCCCCTCCTTTACCTGACCAAGGGACCCTCCTTTGACCCTGACAACGACCCTACCTTTCCCCTGCCCAAGCCCTACCTTGCCCCTGACAAGGGACCCACCTTTACCGACCAAGACCCCCCTTGCCCCTAAACCCACGCTCCCTTTGACCCTGACAACCACGTCCCTTGCCCCTGAAAACCACGCTACCTTGACTCGGACAACAAAGCACCTTGTCTGACAACCACGTCCTTGACCTGCAACCACCTTCCCTTTGACCTGACAACCACGTACCTTGCCCATGACAAACGCTCCTTGCCCTGAAACCACCCTCCCTTGACCCTAAAAACCCACCCTACCTTTGCCCCTGACAACCACGTCCCTTGATTTGCCCACACCCCCCTTTGCCCCTGACAACCACGCTCCCTTTGGCCATGACCACCCCCCTACTTGACCCGACAACAAGCTATCTTGACCCTGAAAACCACGCACCTTGCCCCTGAAAAACACCCTCCCTTGACCCTGCCACCCCCCTCCCGACCCTGCAACCACGTCCCTTGCCCCGACCACCACCCTTCCTTGACCCTGAAAACCACGCTACTTTGCCCCTGACAACCACGCTACGTTGCCCTGCCCACCACGTCCTTGCCCCTGACCCCACGTCCCTTGCCCCTGGCCACCACGCTACCTTGCCCCTAAACCCCCACGCTCCCTTTGCCAGACCACCCTCCTTGACCCTGACAATCAAGCTTCTTGCCCCTGAAACCACGTCCCTTGACTCTGAAAAAACACCCTACCTTGACCCTGACCCCCACGCTCCCTTGCCCCTGACCCACCCTTCCCCCTTGCCCCTGACAACCACGTCCCTTTGACCCGCCACCACGCTACCTTGACCCTGCCCACCGCACCTTGACCCTGACCCCACGCTACCTTGACCCTGCCCCACCACGCTACCTTGCCCCTGCCCCACAACGCTCCCCTTGCCCCTGACAAGCACGCTCCCTTGACCCTGCCCACCCCCCTATTTTGACCCTGACCACCACGTCCCTTGACCCTGTCCACACGCTATTTTGGACCTGGAAAAGCACATATTGACCCTAAAAGGGCACCCTCCCCTTGGACCTGCCCCAACCCCCCTACTTTGCCCCCTGACCACCACGTCCTTAAACCCTGACCTTCACCCTTCCTTGACCCTGAACCAGCTCCTTGACCTGACCACCCGTCCCTTGCCCCGACCACACGTACCTTGCCCCTGCCACCAGTCCCT
Source organism: Cherax quadricarinatus (assembly GCF_026875155.1). Taxonomy (NCBI): domain Eukaryota; kingdom Metazoa; phylum Arthropoda; class Malacostraca; order Decapoda; family Parastacidae; genus Cherax; species Cherax quadricarinatus. The sequence goes on along the minus strand of NC_069403.1, from coordinate 112,567,833 downwards.
TGCCCTGACCACCACATACCTTGACCCTGACCACCACGCTACCTTGCCCTGCCCCCACGCTCCTTGCCCCTGACCCCCACCCTACCTTGACCTGCAACCCGTCCCTTTGACCCTGACAACCACGCTCCCTTGCCCCTGACAACCATGTCCTTGACCCTGAAAACCCGTCCCTTTGACCCAGACACCCCCCTACGTTGCCCCTGCAACCACGTAACTTGCCCTGCCCCCATGCTACCTGCCCTTGAAAATCACGCTACCTTGCCCCCCTGCCCTGAGAATCTCCAAAATCAGAATATTTTACCTTGAAAAGAGGGGAGTCATGGTACCTTTCTACATAGCCTGAAGTACACCGTTCTTGGAACAGAGAATAGTTTTCCTCCCTTCACATCTTCTCTTTTAACCTTCCTTATCACCCTTCTTCCTGAATTGTAAACCACTTGCCACTTAAAAGCGGCTGCCACTCTAAAATCACTGCGGGTAACTTTTTCCTCCTCCCCAGCTACCACCATCTCACAGTCACCCCCCAAATCCATCTGACAAAGCCTCCCTTTTTCCTTAAAAGAAGCGAATCGCCTTCCTAACGCTTAACTTGAGATTTTAAAAACAATACAAGAAGCCATGGTGCGGGAAAACCCCCCACGTTAATCCCAGAAGCTTAGGACAGGTATGCCCAAAACGTGATCATGACCTCAGCCGGGCTTTTTATGGCATAATTATTGAAAAACCAGATGGTGATGATTCCAAGATTGCGACTGTCTTTTTCCCCTGGGGGGAGTCGTGTCTATTAGTAATTAAAGGGTTTTGGGGGATTTTCGGTTTTGTTAAAACACAAGGATTCCCTCAAGTCTTTTATTCAGCCTGCTTTGATGTTCTAAAATACTGTTTAAAGGGCTTGGATGTTTAAAAAAACCCGGATAATTGATTACAATTATCATAAAAACCGGGGGCGATATTTGGGTGAACCCGGTAGATACTTGGGAACGTGGTATTGGAAATGTGCTGGAGAGTGTAGCCATTTTTATTGGGGGACTAGTTTCTTCTCGGTGGTATCATGTCTGCGTGTCAAATGAAGTGATAAAAATAGGTTTTTGTGATGACACATTTTTGAACAGAGCAGAGCATAGGCAAGTTGTCGCCTTGATAGTTCTGCAAAACCTAGCTATTATTTAATAATAAAATTAATAATAATAATAATAAAAAAAAATAATAATCTCATATTTCGACAAGTCATGATCCCCAAATTACAGACCTAGCGAGGAAACATGGGGGAAAACGTGCCGGGATCTTTTAACGTGAACAAAGTGTGAAAGGAAAAGAGGTAAAACAAATAACAATAAAATTTAATATTATTATTATTATTTTTGTATTTGGTGTAATTTTAGTGTTTTGGTAGTTTTTTGAACCCAGACCTTCCCACGCGGGGGCCAGTGGTCCGTTTTAAAAGGCCCCCCCGTCCCTCCATTTAAAGGTGTTTTGATGCTTTCCCAGATCCCCTCATTTCCCCTTCCCCACTTCCTGCCCACACTCGTAATTTTCCCTTTCCCCCAGGTTCTTTTGTGTCCAGGAGTCCTCGTGCCCCCTAGATATTCTCCTTCCCCCATTCCTGTCCTACATAGTAATTTACCCTTCCCCCAGGTTCATGTGTCCAGGATCCTTTTCTGTGCCCCCTCGTATTCCCCCCTTCCCCACTTCCTGTCCTACATTCGTAATCTTCCCCCCCCGGGTTCATGTGTCCAGGAGCCCATCTGTTCCCCTCGAATTCCCCCTTTCCCACTTCCTGTCCTACACTCAGTAATTTACCCTGCCCGGTTCATGTGCCCCAGGAGCCCATCTGGTCCCCTCAGAATTCCCCCTTTCCCCCCTTTCCTGTCTACATTCAGAAATCTTACCCCCCCCAGGTTTTTGTCCAGGGCCCATCTGTGTCCCCTCAGATTTCCCCCTTTCCCTTCCTGTCCTACACTCGTAATCTTCCTTCCCCGGGTTCATGGTCCAGGAGCCATCTGTGTCCCTAGATTTTTCCCTTTCCATTTCCCTGCCTACACTCAGTAATTTACCTTTCCCCCGGTTTTCATGGTCCAGGAGTCCATCTGTGCCCCTCAGATTTCTCCCTTTCCCATTCCCGCCTACACTCAGAATCTTACCTTCCCCGGGTTTTTCATGGTCCAGGAGCCCATCTGTGTCCCCTCAGATATTCCCCCCTTCCCCACTCCCTGTCTAATCGTAACTTACCCACCCCCGGTTCATGTGTCCAGGACCCCATCCGGGGCCCCCGGTGTCACCCCTTCCCTTCCCCTGAAGTTCTGGAAAGTTTTTTCGTATTTTTGATGCCTAACCCACTCCTTACCCCAGAGGCCCAAGTCCCACCCAGGCCCGGGTTTCCCAGGTATACACCTTCCCATTCCCCTGAGGTCGCGTCCCCCCCCAGGTCCGTGGTTGGTATATCCCCTTCCCCACTTCCCTGGGTCGCAGCCCCACCCAGGTCCGTGGTTCCAGGTATACACCCTTCAATTTCCCTGAGGTCAGCAAGTCCCCCCCCAGGTCCGGGGCCCAGGTATTCCCCTTCACCAGCCCCTGAGGTCGCAGTTTTAACCAGCCTTGAAGTCTGTCCTTTAATTATTCTACACAAGGGTATTAATATCAGTATACAGAGGAAGGTGTTATTACAGAGGAGGACACGCAGATAATCTGCGCTCGAACGTCAACTACCTGAGACAAGAGAGATCTCTGTCCCAGTTAGTCCACCAAGAACTGGCCACTAGTGAAAATCTGGAACATAATTTAAAATTGTATCTACATCATTTATTGTTTTTCATTTATTTAGGTGTGCAAAGGAAATTTGTGAACGTTTTTATGTGCTTAGATTAGTGTGAGTGTGTGAACTTCGTGTTCCCTGCATGGTAACTGTAATTAATTGTTATTAGTTATCTTTTTTTCCCTTTTTGTTTTTTATTTGCCTGGTAACAAAGGGTTTACAATGCGCACTCTTCTTACATCAGTCTGTATTTCCCAAAACACATCTTTAACACAACACACACAGAGACTCCGAATTAAAACCACACACACAAACAGGACTCACGAAAAAAAAGCCACACCAAACACAGACTCACGAATAAAACCACAACCAAAACAGAGACTCACGAATAAACCACACACACAACACAAGACTACGAATAAAGCCACACACACACACACAACACACACACCAAAACACACACACACACACACACACACACCACACACACACAGGACAGGAAGGAAGGAAGGCAGGGGGAGATGATAAGAATTTAAAATACTGCGCGGAATAGACAAGGGGGACAAAGACGGGTGTTTCCCGAGATGGGACACAGAAAAAGAGGGGGCACAATTGGAAATTGAAGATAGATGAATCAAAGGGATGTTGGAAGTATTTCTTAGTATTGAGAGTCAGGGCCCTGGAATAGCCCAGAAAATGAGTAGTGGAGGCGGGAACCTACATGTTTTAAGGCGAGGTATGATGAGCTTATGGGGCAGGGAGAGAGAGGACTAGTAGCAATAGCGAAGAGGCGGGGAGGGCTGTGACTCGACCCCTGCAACCAAAATAGGTGAATACAAATAGGTGAAAACAACACACGCACACACACACATCCTCTGATCAAACATCCACATATATTTATTTAACAGTTTATTAAACCTTCTTTTCAGTTTTTTAGGATTTTTAAAAACAAATAAACAACCACACAAAACACCCACACCACAAAACCACACAACACACACACACACACACCACACCCACCAGGACTATGAATGGGACCACTGCACCCAAATAGGTAAGTACACACATGTGCAAATAAATATATACATCACATGTGCAAAACCTTCAGCAGACAATGACGGGTAACACCTAAAAAAGATCGTGCAGGACTTCCTTTTGATGATTTTTATCATCAATTTATCATCCCTTGTGCTTCCCTTTTAATATTAATGGTCCAGGAGGGGCCCCCAAAAATCGTCCTGAGTTTGTTTCCCATTTTTCAGGTTTTCGTGCAGTTGATGGTACGTTAATTTTTAAAGTTTACTTGTATTTTGAATGTTTTTTGCATCTGTATACATTGAATACAACTATGCATAAGTGGTATCACCCCCAAGAACAAAATTAATGTTCACTATGTGAATGAAAAAAGTGATTAATAGTCATGTTATATATGAAGGCTGAGTGAACAACATGGTGTTACCTTAAAATTAATAGTCAGTGTTATACATAACACTGAAAGAACAACACTGGTGTTACCTTAACATTTTAAAGGTCGTGTTATACTGAAAAACTGCATGAACAACACTGGGGTTCACCCTTAAAATTAATGGTCAGTGTTATACTGAACACTGACATGAGCAAAAATGGTGCTACCTTAACATTAAAAGTCAGTTTACCTGGGTTTACCTGGGGGAGAGTTTCGGGGGTCAACGCCCCGCGGCCCCGGGCTGTGACCCGGCCTCCTGGTGGATCAGCGCCTGATCAACCCGGCTGTTGCTGCTGGGTGCACGAAACCAACGACGAGCCACAGCCCCCTGTTTCCCGGAATGACTTTAGGTGCTTGTCCAGTGCCCGCTTGAAGACTGCCAGGGGTCGTTTGGGATCCCCCCTTTTGTGTGTGGGGGGCAGTTGAAAAGTCTCGGGCCCTGACACTTATTGTATGGTCTCTTTAACTCTAGTGAACCCCTGCTTTTCATTTGGGGGGTGGTTTGGGGTCTTGCCAAAGTCTTTTTTTTTCGAGTGATGATTTTTGTGTGGTTCGGTTGGGGCCCTCTGGATTTTTTCGGTGTATTAATATGTTCCCTTTTTCCCGGTTCCCGGGAATAAAGGTTTTAAATCCTCGCGTCCCAGTAAAATTGGGTGTTTTTTTTCCGTTATCGCGCCGTGAAGGTTCTCTGTACATTTTTTTAGGTCAGCAATTTCACCCCCTTGAAAAGGGGCTGTTTGTGTGCGCAATATTCCAGGAATGTGAAAAGACCTGGGCAACTCTCTCTGAAATTTTGGGCTTAGAAAACTGTCTAGAACCAGAGAGATTAACTTAGCGGAATCAGAGAACCACACATAAACCTACAGACTTGAAGAACTTAATTCTTTTTTTCTACTATAGGGTCAAAACTGCAAGGGGAAAAACCCCAAAAGCAGGAGTCAGCCACAAGACTACTCAGGTGATTTCCCAAAAAACTCTATTATAGCACGTACAAAGCCATGAAATCTCCTAATAATTTAAATCATTAAAAAAAAAGGCAAAAACCTAAAAAATCTTGCCAACAAAATTTTTTATAAAAAAGTACCCCCTGGGTGTCCCCCATTTTGCAAACTATTAAAACAAATCTGTTGAATTTTTTCTTTCCATCCTATGATGACGGCAAGGGGCAACCCCATCCCCAGAGGAGGCCTCCTACAGAAAAAAAATAACTACAGACCAAAATGTGACTGTATATTCCCATCCCATAACATAGGAACACCTTCCCGTTTTGGGTTTTTGGCGAGAAAAGCACGAATGTGCAAATTATTCAGATGCTCGAATTAGTCTTATACAGCTTGACAAAAAAGAAATCTCGGGGGTTCCTCATTACCTACGGAAAATATTTATACAGTAGACCAAAAACTTGAGCAATTTGGGGTCAAAGGACACTCGCTCAATCCCCAAAATCTCATCTTACGGTTGATCCCGTATGTATACCAAATGGGTATCCTCCAATACTCATCCCCGTGTTGTTGGAATACCAAGGGAAATGTTAAATAGATCCTCTATCTTTCTTATTTAAATCAATTACCTCCAAGGCATCGCGTTCCTTTTCGCAAAAGACACCCCTTATGTCTTTCCCACCCCAAAACCCCGGTTATTATTAAAACTGTAAAAAAGCGGCTACAAAAATATCAAAAAAGCTTGAGACCAACAAACTTACACTCAAAATAGACAAAACCTACTTCTGCTTTTTGGAAACAGGCATTCACTAAATATGTCGATAAAGGGTTTGCCCCCTTTCAAGACACATGAGGGCAAATTTCTAGGTCTCCACCCGGGCTGTAATCTTAAATTTCAACCCCCATCCCCCATAACCCAAGAAAATTTCCAAAACATAGGTATCCCTTTCCCAAAATTGATCTATGTACCCAAAGGTCCCCCAATACCTTATATCACTCTCTAATATACCCCCTTTCCTCACCTATGGTATTTTTTGGGTTGGGGGTTTGTTTTGGCCAATCAGTAAAAAAGTTTAATAACCCAATAAAAAGCGGGGTGCGGATGATCCAAACTCCGCGCCAGACAACACACTCCACCTTCTTCAAAAACGTGAACTTACTTAATATACATAATATCAACTTTTTATTGTGCCTATGATTACAGAACTTAAACCCAATTTGCAACCCCCCCTCGACAGCTTTAACGAACATACAGGATAACCCCGGGCCAAAAACTTTTTGACATCCCCCGTGTCCGTCTCACACTTTTCAAAAAGCAAGACATAAAGGGCCCCAAAATCAGAAATCTCTGCCCGAAAAGCAAGAGGTCCCCTGCCCCCCAAACAGTTTAGGACCTTACTCAAAAAACACCATCTCTCAAAAACAAAAACACACTCTTGCTAAAAACCCCAACCAAATTCTAAGCAACTTCCCCCCCAAATTTTAAATCCCTTAATATTTAAAGCCATTATTACAGGCTTATAAATGTATGTTTTTATCATAATGAGTAAATGAACTTAAATTCGAATTTTAAAAAAGTATAATTGTATCATAAATTTAAAAAAACCCCATATTAATAATAGGTGAAAAATTAACTATTTTTATTTTACCCTCTTTACTGCTAGGGTTAAATAGTCTATAAAAATTTTGGTTAAGTCTGCCTGAAATGACCCGGTATTAGTGGCTTTCTTTGCTGCAATCAAATTATATAAGTAAAAACACTGGTAAACCCTTTGCAAAGAAATAAATTGTATTTTATTTTTATTTCTGTTCTGTGTGCTACAACCCCCTGCTATAAGTTCTCTGGCAGTACGTTTGTATGAAGTATCAGTGACATAAAAAAAAAAAGGAATGGACAGAGACTGGGCTTGTCAGTCAACTAACTCCAATGGGAAATATGATAGACGTTCTCGATGAAGCAATGACTTTCGTGGGTTATCCCGGGTGACGAAACCCCCCGGGTTAAAAAACCGAAAAAATTGATCTCATTTTATTAATAAACTAGCCATTAGGTGGCACGATTAAACAATCATTCAAAGGGTGTTAATTTTTAAAAGGTGGGGTTTCTCACTAACAAATGCCCCTGATGTTTCAAGAAAGGCGCTGGCAGGCCCTAAAGTCGTACCTGACCCGCCGGGGTTTCGGGTTTTTTTCGTCGGTTACGTGGGTAACCCGTAACAGCCCGGTTGATCAGGCTGTGATCCAACACGGGGCCAACTCATAAACCGGCGAGGGGGGTTGTCCCCAAAACTTCTCCAGGTATACTCCGGCAACGCATATCAAAAAGAAAAATTTTTACGAGAAAGTTCCCCATAACGGACGGCCTTTTTCTGGGTTATTCTGGGTTTAATCCTCTGGTTAAAAATCCCAGCAGATTTTTTTTTTTTGTATTACGGTAATTAATTCCTGCAATAGTTAATGGTTGTTTCTTACGCAGGGAACCGTTTTCTATGATAACATAAGACAAAAATATTTGGGTATAAGGATAATCTCTCATTTTTCCCACCCCGCGCACCACTAATAAGATAAGATAGATTTCGTTCGGATTTTTAACCCGGAGGTTAGCCACCCAGGATAACCAAGAAAGTCAGTGCGTCATCGAGGACGTTAACTTTTTCCATTGGGGTCCTCAATTTGTCCCCCAGGATGCGAACCACACAGTCGGCTAACACCCAGGTACCTTTTGTGCTGGTAAGGACAACAGGTGTAAGAAAACGTGTCGAAATGTTTCCACCCGCCCATGAATCGAACCCGGGCCCTCCCTGTGTGAAGCGGGAGCTTTTTGCCACCAGGCCCCTTTTATGTATCAACTTTTTATAGAAAAATTTTTAGATAGAAAAAAATTTCCATTTCAAAAACAAGGGGTGGTTTTGGTACTTTTTCCACTAAAGTCAAATAAATTATTAGTAGCATGGGAAAAGGGCCGTATAAGGTATTTATAAATTTTTTGGGAAGGTTGATTTTTTCATTAAAATAAGGGGAAATTAGCTTTATAATCAACTTTTTTAAAAAATTGGGTAATGCTTAAAGACTTTGATTTGTTTTTCCAACAAACTGGATAAAAAACTGAGGGGTGTAAGGTGGCGTAATTGACACCTCTAAAAATAGACAAAAACAGGAAATACTGATTTGGGGACTTCGACCACTCGGTGCGACAAACATTAATATAATGAGTCTTTGGGTGCCATAAAAAACAGAAATACTTCAATGGTGAGTAAATTCTCAGATTTTTTTGCTGTATTCCGGGGTTACCTCCCCGGTAGTCCATAAGATTGATGTGAAAAAATTTTTGGCTGCCTCCAAGTGAGTCGCCTACCCTGGCAAGCTTGTTGACACCGAGCTCTGAGGGGCGTACCACAGCCTACAAGTGGCTTATAGGGCAGATTTTCATAAATGATGATGTTGCAAGAAACCGCCCGATGCATGTTTAAAAGGGCTAACTTATTGGTGTTGAGATATTCCTGATCTTCAGCCTCCCTACGCTTTGCCCCTTTGGACTTCCCCCAGAAACCCCGTGCAAATGGGAGACTTAGTTCCCCAATTTCAACGTATTAGTGACCCCGCCCGACCTTGAAAATTCCCATATCCAAGGGGGGTGTTTACCCCCGTAAACTATGCAGGGAAAGGACACTAAACTTCTGGTGAAAGAGACGGGTGTATTGGGCAGCACTGCCAGCTTCCCAAGTGGAAAAATTTTTCCTGCAGAAACTAGATATCCCCATAGAAAAGGGGAATGTTTTGGCCCCTTTTTGGGGGTATCTCCAAAATTAAATTTTTTTACAGGGAAAAAAATTCATTTTGGAGACGGATCACAAACCTTTGATATACCCAGAACTTTTAAGGGAACCAACAGTAGCATCTTGAGGTGGACATTGGCATCTCAAGCTTTTAAGTTCCATATTGTGTATATCAATGGTTCATCCAATTATTTCTCTGACTGGTTAAGTCGTGACAGTCAGTAGAAGATTTGGTGCCTTACACGACTTCCACTTGTTAGAACTTTTTCCTCTCCTATTCTTATACTCCTTGACTATAAGTCTTGGTATGGGGGAGTGTGAGGGAAAAGTTCAACAGATAGGAGTAGCGAGCGAGTATATGGTGACGATAGTTTGATTGCCTGTCTGCTTGTTAAGGTAGGGTCAGTCTAGCTCCCGCTATTCCCCCCCCCTTTTTTTTTCTCCACCCCAAAAGGTGATGTGTGGGGCTCCGACCAAATGATAATCACTTGACTCACAGCTCCCAACACAACTGTAAGTAAAAGCCTCTGCTCCTGTTTTTAATAAATAGTATATTGGTTAAAAGCTTCACTTTTATCCATTTTTAAGACGTAGTTCATTCTGCCTTGATTTCCATGTGCTTTTAGATAATCACCATGTTTTTAAATACTTATCATGGATAGTGATTTCTTAGGCAGTGGGTAACCTTTGTCTCTTTCTAGCTTGGAATGTCAGCTCGGGTCATCTGGCAACCAAAGAAAGTGTTGAAGGAGACAAACTTTACCTAAGTTCTGGGACGTCACCATTTTATTTGCATACCTAAGTGTAGCCAACCCCAGGCAACTACCTCTCATCTTTTCAGTGGTAAAAGACCTGTGTTCCTATCATCTTGACGGACTATTCAAGACTAGAGACTCTGTGAAGAACTAGTCATTGGGTTGTCACTCAACATCTGTGACCCCCCCGTCATCAGCAACAGCTACAATTTCTACAACACGCGGTGTCAACAACATCAACCAGACACCCCAATCTAACTACATTTAGCGTTGAATTCAGATATTATTTTTATATTTCATTTTCCATTTCTCTTTCAAGTAGGATAAAAATTCATATTTTAATTTGTTTTATATTTCATTTCTAAATAATATGTTTAATTTTGACTGTTATCATTCTTTTTCTATTTTTCAAATAATTTTTTTTTTAAATATTTCCTGATGAGGAGCCAGCCATGGTAATACTGAAGTGGTTACAGGGCTGAGTAAACCTTCACATTGGAGAACTGCTAGTTAACAATGTAATGCGAAAAGGAGCACAGTTTATACCTGATAAATAAGACAGAGTTCAGCAGTTAGGTAACTTTTATTCCGAATGTTTCACCAAACACAGTAAATCAAAATCAAACATGTTTATTCTCTTATAAGGGTACAATGTGGGTTTACAGGTTTTGGTATTGTGTGTTTACATGTTAAAAATACTAATTACAGAGGGGGCCACTAGGACACCTAGCATGGCTAGCATTTCGGGGCAGACGTAGATAATACTAACATTAAATCCTTACAGATTATGGTATTAAGGCTAAGTGACTACATTATAATTTGTGAGTTTAGCACAGTGAAAGTTTTTGTTTTGGCACAATACAAAGATGTATAATTGGAGTATCAAGGCAAACTTATGACTAGTTAGGATTCATTATTTTAAGATTAAAGATTATATTTCTGTGTTTATATCAGATGGGTGAGTGATGTAATTGTGATCCACCAGGTGGTTATCAGTAGTTAGTTTTTGTCGGGTGTATCAGGGAGATAAGAAGGTTTTCCCTAGCTGTAGTTTGAAAGTGATGAAGGGGTCTGCCAGTGTCGAAGAGTTCTCAGGTAGGGTGTTTCCACATTTTAGGTCCCTTTGAAATACATTGATTTTGTGTAAAGGTTTAGTTAGTCGGAACGGGGAATGTCCATAGAGATGTTTGTGTTCTGGTGATATGCCTGTGGATCCTCTCAAAACTACAAGAAAGCGTTTTAGTCAAGGATAATATTGGAATTTAAGGTCCTGTAGATATAGAATTGCCACAGTAGTAAGTTGTGGATGTTCTGAACAGGGAGTAAGTTTAGGATCTATGAAGATGGGGGGGGTAGTTTGCCAGGGATGGTTTTTAGTGATTATTCTTACTGCGGCTTTTTTGTTGGGTTATTATTGGCTTTAGGTGTGCTGCTGCAGTTGAAACCACAAGCACAGAGAGCAGAGTGAGGTATGGATATATAAGTGAATGGTAATAGTGTGAGAAGGCAGTTTGGGCACTAGGTAGCGTACGTGAGAGATCCCCACCGTTTCGGATACCTTTTGGTTATGTGGTTGGATAGGAGTGCTGAAATTTAGGTTGTTGTCGAGGTATAGGCCAAGGAATGTGCCCCGCATTAAGTCTGCAATTAGAGTGTTTGTCGATCTTAATGTTTAATTTGTGCATCTCCTGCCTTCAGCTACAAACATAAAAGTAGGTTTTTATCAGTGTTAATTATAAAGTTTATTGGCTGTCATCCAAGTCAATATTTTGAGCAGCTCCTCGTTAACAATGGTGTTTGTGAGGGTGGCAAGATAGGGTGAAGATGACATAAGTCCGTGGTCATCAGCAAAGAGATGGTTTCAGGAGCTGGAATGTTTGGGAAATCATGATAGTAAATGAGAAGAGCAGGGGTCCAAGGACACGTCCCTTGCGGAACTCCAGTATCAAGTGCCGTATTGATGAGGCTAGTGTCTTGTAATGGTGACCAGGACTGATACTATTATGAAGGTTGGATTTTAAAATGCAAGGCGCATGGCCTCTTTATATCCATAGTGGTCAAGTTTGTGGAGTAGATAATCCCGTGGTCTAGCTGTGTCAACGCTTTATTCTTAGGTCAATAAAATTCCTAGCGGATAATCCTATTTTCCAATGCTGTTAAAACAGGTCTAGCATTTTTATAAATTGCATCATTAGTGCTTTTATTTTTCTGAATCCAAATTGGCAAGGGTTGAAGATAAGTTTTGTTGACGTTATAAATGAATGTAGTCTCCTGTCACGAGTTTTTCTCGAAGATTTGAATAGCAATGGTCATTGATATTGACCTATAGTTGTTTACATTCTGTAGGGTCACCACTTTTATGTATGGTGTACCCTTGCTGTCTTGAGTGTGTCGGGGAAGTGCTAGTTCTAGTGACTTGTTAAAAAGTAATGTAATAGCATGCTAAAGACATGGGCCGCTAGCTTGTACAATAATGGTGGGGACGTGAGGACAGATTCCCCATTTATTTTAAGTGACTTATGATCGCGGTGACTTCCGTAGACTCAGTTGGTACAAGAATAGAAGGAATGTTGGGAAATTCCCATACTAGGTATCCCCGGCATAAAAACGGGGCATTGGTACGTAGACTTCTTCAGTCGAGTACAAATGGAGGCGGCAAGAACCAGTAGGGATGTAAAGAAGGATGAAACGAGTCTAAACTCACCTTGTGAAGACGCCTTCGAGGGTGTTTGTCATTATAATAATAATAATAATAATAATAATAATAACAATTAATATAATTTCTTCAAGTACAAATGCAAGGTAATACAAGCTAGCTGACATCAAGAGACAATACTACGTATATAAGAAAGCCGACTGTCATGGAGAGGTATTTCGGCAAATTAGGTCAGTTTGGTCCAGGATGCGACCCACAAACCATTTACTGATGGTGAACATAGACAACCTGTGGAAACACGCCAAGGTTTGTACCCTTGCCGGAATCCGAAACCCGGCAACTCACACCGTGTCAAGCCGAGAGCTTTTGTCTGATGCGAACTGCCCTCTTTAAGAATATTCTGTTTGGTGGTTAATGCATATATTCGTTTACATATAATGGTGTCAAAGATTTTAGTAAATGAAGTAAGTTAGTGATTTTTGTTTTGGAGTTCGTTTGTTTTGAGGAATAAGGTAACACAGCTGCCTTAAGTATGTTAGGGAAAGTTTTTGTTTTAATACAGATTTATTAAACATGGTTGCAATGTGTTGAAGCTAGCACAGGGGCATCTTTCTATGTATTGGTATTACACTTGTTTTCCTCACGAACCCCCCAGACTTCCTTCTACAACGGCCAACACACGCCCACTGCTGGGCTTGTAAACACCTGTTACTGGGAGCCACGTGCAGCGTCAACTAAACCAAACCCCAACTACAATAAGTAAGAAGCCAGCAGATGATTCCATTTATGATTTATCCCGACAAAGACTGAGTCTGAGACACCTATTCTGCTTCCTGACACAAAATAAACCTCCACCCACCATTCATTCTGCTGAAAGTGGAATAATTATCGCCACAGCCTCCCTGACTCAATCATGATTGAGAATAATCGAGCTAAAGCTGCAGGCAGGAAATAGCGTTGCTTGATATGGATGGTAAATGCATAGGGAATATCCAGATATTGTAAGTCTAAAGAATCCTGGTACATAAATAATGATTTGTTGTTCAACGATGTTATGTATAGGGGGGGGGTGGGGACAAAACTGGGTGACGACTGGACGCACGCGGGCGACTTGGGCGAAGAGCGTGTTCCGCAAGGTGTGTGGGGACGGGTATAAGCGGAGGCATGAATTATGCGCGCGCCAAGCTCAATAACTCTAGAGTGACAGGTGATGTTGTGGTGCACAGTAAAAAAGTATGTCTACACGTGAAGAACGTTCTGTGTTACAGGGATTTGGAGTGCACATGTGGGCATGATAAATCTGCGCGATTTCCGAATCATTCGAAGATAAAATAGTGCCAAATCAGAGGACACGTAAGATACATACACCGAAAAATGAATATCTCTGTGTATTTATATGAGAACTTGATTTTTAATCCTTATTTTACGATAAAGATCATTGGCTGGTGATGGTGTAAGCAAGTAAGTTTTAATTCAGGTATACACAAATGACGTTTACGTAATTATCATAACATATGTGTATAGAACCTAGGATAACCCCCAAAAAGTCAGACAGAATGACTTATTTCCATTTTGGTGTGCACGTAACATGCCACTTTAGAACCTTAAGTAAGTAAGTTTACTTAGGTACAGGTACATATAAACAGAGTTACACAAATTATCACACATAGTAAGATGTGTGAATTTCCTGGGTTAACCCAACAAAAAAGCCAGAGACTTACTTCCATTGAGAGTCATGATATGCTTTAAACCCAATATACCGACTAACTATAGGTTACAAACACCTCACATGCCCTCACATAAAATTCTCCAACACGACACAATAAAAAGGTCCCCGATGTTAACCAATAAGCTTCAAAACACAAAATTTTGGTGATATTGTAAAAGAAATAGTGTCTGGTAAAAATTCTCTTTTACTCTCTTGTAAAAGAGAAAACGGATTTTCTAGCTCGTTCAGACTGTTGAATCTTGAAACATAAAAAATTAAAAAAGTTTATTCAGGTATACACAAATAAAGTTATATAGTTTATCATACATAGCAGCATATGTGTAGAGAAACTGGGATAACCCAAAAAAGTCAGACAAAGTGACTTATTTCTATTGGGGTCCTTTTAATTAACGGAGAAGCTAACATAATTACCTGAGAAGTGAGGACAGCTGAACTTATAACAACTCTGAGGAAAAGCAGAAGATAAAAAAAGGAGAAAAGATAATTTAAAAATCGATGTAGAGAGAAGAGCAGAATGACAGAATAGGCAATGAAGGAAGTAAAGAAGCAAAAGGAGAAAACGGTGGAGGTCATGATAGAGAGAGAGAGAGAGAAGAGACAGACAGACAGAAGACAGGCAGAGAGAAATACACACAAACTGACAGAAGAGAGGCAGATACAGACTGAAGAGAAGTAGAGAGACAGACTTCTAATGGAAAATAAACAGAATGTAGATGTGGTATACAGAGAATTTACAAAAGCCTTCGGCAAGTGCGATCATGGTGTAATAGCGCACAAAATGCGTGCTAAAGGAATATCTGAAGAAATTGGCAGATGTATCATAAGCTTTCTAACAATAGAACACAAAGTAGTAAATGTTAATAGAGTTAAGAGCCTTGGTGCAGTAAAATGCCTGTCTACAAGGGAGTGTACTCGTCCTCTACAGTGACGGGTAAATCTCGAATCGGAGTATAAACCAATTTTCCAATGGGCCACAGAAAACAATACGATGTTCAATGAGAACAAAGTTCGTTACTCAGTTTTGGAAAACTGACGAAATTAATATCTAGAACAGAATATACTACAAACTCTAACCGTCACAATAGAGTGAAAAACAAATGTGAATGACTTGGAGAGTGTTAATGGTCATGGGACACACAGTCCACTATCGACATCTGCGAAAGAAAATGATAGGTGATTATTGAAACGTTTCAAAACAAGGGATCCATACCTCTTTAAGTCACTTTTTCTCTAGGCTGAAAGTACTGTTGTATTACTAACAGCCACATTCAACTCAGGTGGAAATCGCAGAATTCTAGAGAAAATACAGACCATCTTTTCTACACAGATACGTGCATCGAAGCCTTAATTACTGGAACGCTTGAAGTCGAGTGACCTTCCCTGAACGCAGGCAAGAACAATACATTATAATCACACCTAGAAAATCCTATAATGTCTGGTCCCAAATCCCCCCCCCCCCCCCCCTGCACACCGAAGTCACTTTAATACGACACGAGAAGATTTGGCATATGATACAAACATACTTTTTCTAATACAAGACCTCAGTAAGTGACTGGGGCCCATACTTTTCAACACTCCCACTGTGCATGAAGGGAAATTTACCAATAGACCCCTGGCTGCCTTCAAGTGGTGTTGGACAGACACCTAAAGTAAGTACCCTAAATCTAGCCGGAACTATTGTTCGAATGTAATATTTGTGTGTAGCCATCTGCAACAGCCTAGTTGATCAGGTCTTCGTCCACCGGGAGGCCTGGGCAAGCGCCTGGTACCACGCAGCGGATTCACCTTGGAACACCATTCTTGTAGACTTGAAGTTGGTTAAGTCTCCCCGAGATGTTTTCCACTTCTTGTGATTAAGGTTGGGGTGTTGTTGCACGAATTCGTCCCCACTTGCATTAATAGTTTTTTCCTTTTATCGAGGGGAAAATGCTGAACACACAAACAGAACACCATTTACCTGATGTCATTAATATATAAACACACAAGTGTTCCAAAAGTTCAACCAACTGAGAATGACAGGTTTATCATCGTTTTCGTCCTCAGGCAGTGAATCCGTGATTTGCCTAATGATAAGAGAAGATTACCTAAATATATAAAATCCCATACAAGAAAAACATTAAGAATCACTCAAAAATAAATTTTTTTTTTTTTTTTATTTTTTTTGAAAAAATATAAAAAGATAACACATCCCCTACACAGACAGGTGGGACCGGGAGCTATAAATCGACCCCTGGAACCACAAATAGCTGAGTACGCATAGGCATGCTTAAGAGCGCTCTAATAGGCTTATATATCAGTATGACGACTAATCGAGCAGTAATTAAGGTGAATAGAAGTGTCCGTGAGCAGTTACGAAAACTGGAAGAAGAGGAAATTAAAGTAAAACACAGTGAAGGAGAAAAATCTACATATTTTTTGAATGTAAGTAGAACCTATAGAAGCCGGCTTGGTGAATAAGCGAGATCGAGTATAAAAACCTAATGAATTAAATATACAAACACCAGGATGTAGTTTAAGTGGTAAGATAAATGTAAAAAATACCGACACATGGAAAAAAAATAAATACAAAATGCATGTATAGAAGCGATTCTTTAATGACCTACTTTTCGCCCAAACAGTGTACTTTATCAAGTCAACAAACGGATCTACCTGGGTAAAGAGTACATGAGTATAATATAGGTTGGAGAGTCAGTGGAGAATGTTGGGTTAGGTTGTATCTGAGACGACCAGCACGTACAGGTCCTGATTTAAAAATTAATTACTAGTGTACAAAGTTTGTCCATAAACATTAGTAGTGTACAAAGTTAGTAACATAAGACAATATAATAACATTAGTTTAGTGTACAAAGTTAGTACATAACATATTAACATTATCAGTGTACAAAGTTAGTACATAACATTTATTTAAAATTAAATTAGTGTACAAAGTTAGTACATAACATCAGTTAACATTAATTTAGTGTACATAGTACATAACATTAGCTAACATTATTTATGTACAAAGCTAGTACATAATAATAGTTTACATTAGTTAGTGTACAAAGTTGAAGCCTATAATTAAGATCATTTATTGGAAAAAACCTGCGTCTTTTAAAAATGTATTTTGCAAATTGGCACCTATATATTCCAATAACAATCCCAACCTTCTTCTAAGTAAGATTCTCCTGGGCTGAAAATTTGAAATTTAACAAGAGAGACTTAAGGACTGGAGAAACCATTTTCCATTTATCACAGGGAAACTTGTACATACCAGTTCATGAAACCTTGAATACTTGTACGTGCCAGTTCCTGCATGAATCTTTGTGTGTTTACATCAGTGTTGAAAATTTGAGGCTGATCAGTTGAAACATTCTCATGTTACGAACGATAATTATAATGGAGGAAAATAAATTAGGCAGCTCTTCGAGATGTATTCGGTCGCTGCATGATCCGAGAAAAGTGTCCCCGTATCCTCGATATACCCAACGCCTCTAACCTCAGGGAGCAAGATGAAACGTGTAGGGCAGTAATATGATTCTAATAGCGCAAAAATACGAATTATGTTTTGGTATTGAATGTTGATGTGTGTGTAGAATGTACGCACGTATGTCACTCTCATATGTGAGTACACATGATGGCGTGTATTTTGTGTGGACATATGTTCTAGATGTACAATGAATGCATATGTATGTTGAACGGATGTATACCTGCTATATGAAGAAAATGCAATGAAGAAGGGTGTATATTGTACAGACATATATATTAGCGTGGTGCATTTGTAATCTCGAGCATATGTATACGTATACTGTAATCGATTATGGTTCGGAGCTGAGACTCGGCGGCCTCCTGGACGACAGATCTGCATAGCTTTTGAATGAACAAGTGATGATTCAAGTCAGCTTCCTGGTATTGATTCCATGTGGAATCAGAGTAGATTGGAAGCCTGACTTACTCAGCTGCCATTCCAAATTTTCAGACACAGGTAGTTGCGACGATTTGATATATACATTCCTTCATAATAATATTTAGTAATGCACATGCAGCAAGTGATAATTAAGGACTTACTTTGTAGTTCTCTGTCTTAGAGAAGAAAATGTGCTTTGCATTATGAGCAGACTTTTGTTTTCACATTGCATATCAGGCAGACATATTTCTCTGCTGATACGGTAGTTTCCTTGTCAATTCACATATTCAGTCATTTTACGTTATTGCGAGAAGAGCTAAGAGAACAGATGCTGAGCCTCTTTATAAACATCAAAGACAATGGAACCTGAAATGTGTCACCATCGATTCTACGAGATGCAACAGAAGTACTGTGTGATCCACTGTCTAGGATCTACAACTAGTTGAAGAACACTGGACAATTGCCAGAGATTTCGAAAACAGTGTCTATGGTCCCAATATTTAAGAAAGAAGATAGGAATCTTCGAAATAAAAGCCAGTATCAACAGACCTGCATGATACGCAAGGAATGGAGAAATACTCCAGGAGAGTGCAAGGCACTTGGAAAAAGTATTTCAAAACTAATCATCAAGATTGATAGATGCAATCTACCTTACTAACCTATTGGACATCTATGCAAGAGGAGCGAGAGAGAGATTGGATGGCCTGCATATTCTAGGATTTGCCCAGCAACATTTGATACCGTACTTCACAAGAAAATCAAGTGAAAATCATGAAGAACAGGCAGGTTTACTAGAGAATGTATTCCAGGAAAGAAAAGTGATTTGCCGGGGAAGAGATGTCAGAATGGGGAAGATGACAAACGGGGTTCTGATTTATGTGAATGACATACCAGATGTGACTGAGGAAGATGTATGTCTACCGATGCTGTAGAACTAATAATGAGTAAAAATCCAATGATTACCAGAAAAGGTTAGATAAGGTTGGATACTTGAATCACTTCAGTAAATGCATTTATTGTTAAGATTGGAGAAGGAACGCTAGAAGACCAGACACAGAGTATATTTGTAAGCCAAGCTCGCTAGCAAATTTAAGAAGTATCCTTCAGGAATATAGACAAATTGATTTAAACCTCTCGTGAAATCAGACCCAGTTTGGAGTGTGCACACAGGAGTACTCACACCTGATATAGCATGTTTAAAACCTGGACAAGTGCAGAAAATATGCATTGAGACCGATCCAGAGTTAAGGATATGAGGAATATGGAGGCTAAAGAATCTGAACCTGAAGACATTAGAGTAAGCTACAACTAGAGAACTTTAATAGCAGCATGAAGAAATAGGGAAGACAAAGATTGGAGCGTAGGTGAGGTTCATTGGGCAATTATATTAGAAGTTTAAAGCAGCAGATGAGTCAAGGATGTCACTAAGGACTCTTATCCGTCACTGTGGTTAAGAAGAAGAATGACTTTTTCGAACATGTTGTGAGGTAGGTCCTCATATGACTTTTAAAGGCAATATGACAGGCCTACAAGGCTTGGGGAAAGGCATCCGTAAACAGCTAGATGAGAGGGCAGGACGTTATAAGTAGAAAGCATAGTAACTACAGTACACACCATCATCATATGACTCAGCAAAAACTTCATTCAGCAAGCTGTTATCCATAGAGTTGTAATCATTCCTGGATACAGTTTAGTATCGCATATGATCGTAGATTATTAAAAAAGCACTTAGTAAATACAACACGCCAGCTTCCAAAATTCATTTGCTAGCATGAGATAATGTGCAAAATGTCGTCGAAGGAATTGAAGGACATGATTACAACCACCTAGCCATTGTTATCCATGATTGTATTCAGGACAGTGAGTAAAATATACATTGCAGTCCACTATTAACCACACTAAGACGCAGTAAACTAGAGGTTCTTCAAGATCAAAATGAGCTACCTAACCTCAAGATCCATTCAGAATGTGACTACTCACTGGAATGCACTACGATCATATATTGAAAAAATAGAAACTGTTATGCCAAATTCTCTTTTTGGCTGTAAAAATTCACAGAAATTAACCTGCGTCCGAATACTGCTTAAATTACAATATAGAAACATGTCATCAATGAAGCTTTAAGTATATCAAGATTTTCATGCTTGGTAACATATCAGCTCTGAATGTGTCAACCGTTACCTAGGTTTGAGATGTTACAACACTACGACACGATACTCTAGATTCCCGATATATGATTACTTCTTCACTTGTCCAATGTAAGGGGAGAATGACCTGACGCTCAGGAGAGAATTCAACCGCTCAAAAACTTTCAATAATGCATTTCTTTAGCTAGAAGTAAACCATCGTCGATTCTACTGAAACCAAATAAGATAAAGCAACAATGATTGAGGAATTTGACCACTTGATTTGATAATGTCATTAACTGGAGAGTAACAACAGCACGTCACAAACATCTACTTAAATTAAAAAAAAAATCAGCATCTGAAAACAAACGAGCGGTTATATGTTTCACAATCATGACATCAGAACTAAAGTGTTCGAAAGAAAATATGGTAGATCCTCCATCTTGGGCAAAACTTGCCAGTAAATATTTAATCTCACTCTCCTCTTCAAAAGAGAACGAAACGTTATTCAGTGAAAAAAAAAATCTTCGGTTTGAGAATTTTTCTGTATCCTTGAAGGTTTCTTGATTTTTCTTTTCTTTTTTCTTCCTACATTTCGATTTTATTTTGCGCATTACTCGAGAACGCTTTAACCATAAGTTTAGTTTTAAAGTTTTAACCTTTGTATGCGGTAATAAGAGTCAAATTCTAGAATCAATTAGCATGTTCACGTCCCCACTGACCAACGTTAATGAACTCATTCCCAGCATCGTGGAATGGCCCAGATAAATTCCGAAGTTTCCAGTGGTGGAGCTTCTAACGTTTACAAAAGATTTTAAAAAATTACGGTGACTGCGGAGAGTGAAAATGAAATGTGTAAATGCAGCTTCAACGTTTTCACGTGTAATATAGGAAATTTTATTTCTGTCATATCATGTTAAATAGATTTCAACATACCTCTTCTGAACGGCTCAAGTATTTAATGGCTGATATATCTTAAGGCCAGGATAATACCTATTAACCATCGTTTGCGTGCAGGCAAATAGTAAAAACCTTGGGAATCGCTGGAATCCGTGATATAACTGGAGAATGTTTCTTCTATTTTTTTTTTTACAAGACTCACACTGCAGTTGGCCGCCATAAGTCCCAATTTGCTAATTTTATCATATAATGATTTTCATGTTTTATTCAATAACTAACGAATGCTTCTTCTGACTGGCTTCAATATATTAATAACGATGCATTCTAAAATATATATGATAACCTATAAGTTGACTCTGAATAGTATATACTTTAAATTTTACTTAAATGGTGACTCTTAATATGTAATTTTTTATATAAATTTCAGGCTGTATGTGTGTCAATTTGCCTATTTCTGTCATTTTTTTGTGGAATTTTTAGCAACATTTTCGTTAGATTCAAATTGATTTTTCATTTATTACTGAAGACCGCTTTATTTAACCGGATTCAGGATTTTAACGCTTTTGTTATGTATTTTAGGCAAAACTCAGGACTGTTTCCGTGCGTGGGTGCTCAAGGCATAGTGCTGCGTGGGCGCAAGACATAGTGCGCGTGGGTGCACAGGGCGTAGTGCGGCGTGTTGCCTGGCGGAGTGCTGCGGTGGGTACTCAGGCATAGTGCTGGTGGGTGCCAGGGCGTCGTGCTGCGTGGGTGCTCAGGCGTCTAAGTGCTGCGTGGGGGCTCAAGACATTGTGCTGCGTGGGTGCTCAAGACATAGTGCTGCGTGGGTGCTCAGGGCGTAGTGCTGCGTGGGTGCTCAAGACATAGTGCAGCGTGGAGTGGGCTCAAGACATAGTGCTGCGTGGGTGCTCAAGACATAGTGCTGCGTGGGTGCTCAAGACATAGTGCTGCGTGGGTGCTCAAGACATAGTGCTGCGTGGGTGCTCAAGACATCAGTGCTGCGTGGGTGCTCAAGACATAGTGTTTTTTGTGTCTGCGTGGTTGCTCAAAGACATAGTGCCTGACGTGGGTGCGCTCAGGGCGTAGTGAAGGCGTGGTGGCTCAAGACATAGTGCTGCGTGGGTGCTCAGGCGTAGTGCTGCGTGGGTGCTCAAGACATAGTGCTGCGTGGGTGCTCAAGGCATAGTGCTGCGTGGGTGCTCAAGACATAGTGCTGCGTGGGTGCTCAGGGCGTAGTGCTGCGTGGGTGCTCAGGGCGTAGTGCTGCGTGGGTGCTCAAGGCATAGTGCTGCGTGGGTGCTCAGGGCGTAGTGCTGCGTGGGTGCTCAAGGCATAGTGCTGCGTGGGTGCTCAGGGCGTAGTGCAGCGTGGGTGCTCACGACATAGCGCGCGGGGTGCTCAAGACATAGTGCTGCGTGGGTGCTCAAGGCATAGTGCTGCGTGGGTGCTCAAGACATAGTGCTGCGTGGGTGCTCAAGACATAGTGCTGCGTGGGTGCTCAAGACATAGTGTTGCGTGGGTGTTCAAGACATAGTGCTGCGTGGGTGCTCAAGACATAGTGCTGCGTGGTGCTCAAGCATAGTGCTGCGTGGGTGTCAGGCGTAGTGCTGGCGTGGTGCTCAAGGCATAGTGCTGCGTGGGTTGCTCAGGCGTAGTGTGGGCGGGGGGGGGGGGGGGGGGGGGGGGGGGGGGTGGGTGCTCAGCGTAGTGCTGCCTGGGTGCTCAATTCATAGTGCTGCGGGGTATGCTCAGCATAGTGCTGCGTGGGTGCTCAGGGCGTAGTGCTGCGTGGGTGCTCAGGGCGTAGTGCTGCGTGGGTGCTCAATTCATAGTGCTGCGTGGGTGCTCAGGGCATAGTGCTGCGTGGGTGCTCAAGACATAGTGTTGCGTGGGTGCTCAAGACATAGTGCTGCGTGGGTGCTCAAGACATAGTGCTGTGTGGGTGCATAAGGGCAAGTGCTGCGTTGTGCTAAGGTCATGTGCTGCGGGGTGCTCAAGACATAGTGCTGTGTGGGTGCTAAGGGCATAGTGCTGCGTGGGTGCTCAAGACATAGTGCTGTGTGGGTGCTAAGGGCATAGTGCTGCGTGGGTGCTAAGGACATAGTGCTGCGTGGGTGCTCAAAACATAGTGCTGCGTGGGTGCTCAAGACATAGTGCTGCGTGGGTGCTCAAGACATAGTGCTGCGTGGGTGCTAAGGGCATAGTGCTGCGTGGGTGCTCAAGACATAGTGTTGCGTGGGTGCTCAAGACATAGTGCTGCGTGGTGCAAAGGGCAATAGTGCTGCTGGGGCACAAGACATAGTGCTGCGTGTTGCCAAGGACATAGTGTTTGCGTGGGTGCTCAAGACATTGTGTTGCGTGGGTGCTCAAGACATAGTGCTGCGTGGGTGCTAAGGGCATAGTGCTGCGTGGGTGCTCAAGGCACAGTGTTGCGTGGGTGCTAAGGGCATAGTGCTGCGTGGGTGCTCAAGACATAGTGTTGCGTGGGTGCTCAAGACATAGTGCTGCGTGGGTGCTCAAGGCACAGTGTTGCGTGGGTGCTCAAGACATAGTGCGTGCTTGGGTGCTCAAGACATAGGGCTGCGTGGTGGCTAAGGCAATAGTGCTGCGTGGTGCTCAGACAATACTGCTGCTGGGTCTCAAGACATAGTGCTGCATGGGTGCTCAAGACATACTGCTGCGTTGGTGCTCAAGACATAGTGCTGCGTGGGTGCTCAAGACATAGTGCTGCGTGGGATGCTCAGACATAGTGCCTGCGTGTGCTCAAGACATAGTGCGCGTGTGTGCTCAAGACATAGGCTGCGTGGGTGCTCAAGGCATAGTATGCGTGGGTGCTCCAAGACATACTGCGTGGGTTTCAAGACATAGTGCTGCGTGGGTGCTCAAGACATAGTGCTGCGTGGGTGCTCAAGACATAGTGCTGCGTGGGTGCTAAGGGCATAGTGCTGCGTGGGTGCTCAAGACATACTGCTGCGTGGGTGCTCAAGACATAGTGCTGCATGGGTGCTCAAGACATACTGCTGCGTTGGTGCTGCAAGACATAGTCTGCGTGGGTGCTCAAGACTTAGTGCGGCGTGGTGCTCAAGACATAGTGCTGCGTGGGTGCTCAAGACATAGTGCTGCGTGGGTGCTCAAGACATAGTGCTGCGTGGGTGCTCAAGGCATAGTGATGCGTGGGTGCTCAAGACATAGTGCTGCGTGGGTGTTCAAGACATAGTGCTGCGTGGGTGCTCAAGACATAGTGCTGCGTGGGTGCTCAAGACATAGTGCTGCGTGGGTGCTCAAGACATAGTGCTGCGTGGGTGCTCAAGACATAGTGCTGCGTGGGTGCTCAAGACATAGTGCTGCGTGGGTGCTCAAGACATACTGCTGCGTTGGTGCTCAAGACATAGAGGCCTGCGTGTGTGCTCAAGACAAAGTGATGCGTGGTGCTCAAGACATAGTGCTGCAGGGTGCTCAATGCATAGTTGGTGCGGTGGGTGCTCAAGACATAGTGCTGCGTGGGTGTTCAAGACATAGTGCTGCGTGGGTGCTCGAGGCATTGTGCTGCGTGGGTGCTCAAGACATAGATGGTGCGGGTGCTCACGGCATAGTTGGTGCGTGGGTGCTCAAGACAGTGATTGCGTGGGTGCTCAGGCTAGGGTGCGTGGGTGCTCAAGACATGAGTTGCTGCGGTGGGTGCTCAAGACATCGTGCTAGCGTGGGTGCCAAGACATAGTGGTCGTGGTGCTTCAAGCATAGTGCTGCGTGGGTGCTCAAGACATAGTGCTGCGTGGGTGCTCAAGGCATAGTGGTGCGTGGGTGCTCAAGACATAGTGGTGCGTGGGTGCTCAAGACATAGTGCTGCGTGGGTGCTCAAGACATAGTGCTGCGTGGGTGCTCAAGACATAGTGCTGCGTGGGTGCTCAAGACATAGTGCTGCGTGGGTGCTCAAGACATAGTGCTGCGTGGGTGCTCAAGACATAGTGCTGCGTGGGTGCTCAAGACATAGTGCTGCGTGGGTGCTCAAGACATAGTGCTGCGTGGGTGCTCAAGACATAGTGCTGCGTGGGTGCTCAAGACATAGTGCTGCGTGGGTGCTCAAGACATAGTGCTGCGTGGGTGCTCAAGACATAGTGCTGCGTGGGTGCTCAAGACATAGTGCTGCGTGGGTGCTCAAGACATAGTGCTGCGTGGGTGCTCAAGACATAGTGCTGCGTGGGTGCTCAAGACATAGTGCTGCGTGGGTGCTCAAGACATAGTGCTGCGTGGGTGCTCAAGACATAGTGCTGCGTGGGTGCTCAAGACACAGTGCTGCGTGGGTGCTCAAGACATAGTGCTGCGTGGGTGCTCAAGACATAGTGCTGCGTGGGTGCTCAAGACATAGTGCTGCGTGGGTGCTCAAGACATAGTGCTGCGTGGGTGCTCAAGACATAGTGCTGCGTGGGTGCTCAAGACATAGTGCTGCGTGGGTGCTCAAGACATAGTGCTGCGTGGGTGCTCAAGACATAGTGCTGCGTGGGTGCTCAAGACATAGTGCTGCGTGGGTGCTCAAGACACAGTGCTAAACTGGCCATTTCCAGTTTATTTTTTTCGAGTGATTGCTGAAGAATGGCCATTTTTACCCTCGAAATAGTATCTTTCCTTATTGCATTACTTTTTCCTTGATGCTGGTGAGGGGCTCTTGATCCAAAGAACTTTTCTTGGTTTGATGACATTGACATCAGATGACACACTTCAATAATTGTTCCCCTCTAAGGGTTTAGAGCTTAATTCTGATTAAAATGTAACAATTCTGAATGTCATCAGTCATATGAAATGTATGGAACGTTCCGTGGGTTTAGGCTAAGTAGGTACAATATTTGTTCAGTTCTGTGCAATAACTGCAATAACGATTATAATGCTGATCTTTTTCTTCAAGTGAAACGATTTCTTGATGTTATGTTGTGTAAGTTATTTGCCAATTTTATAAATCAAATTTAATTTTTTTTTGTGAAATAAATATAGAACGTTTCTTCTAATCAGTAATAATTCATAGTGTTTATCTTTAATTATCCTAAGGAAAGATAGTTTAATGCTGTTTAATGTGTCGATAACATCTGTTTGCACTAATGACTATTTTTAAATATACGTAGGTTATGCACACTAGGCTTAGGTATAACTTGCTTTCTTTCGTAAAAGCTGTTAATTAATTTTAGCCTTCGTCAGTCCCAGGTCGAATTTTTGGAGAATATTTTAAAGGTTGAAATACTTCCGTTTATGATATACTTCAAGCTTTCCATACTCTTAAATATTGTGTTAATGTGTTTTGTCGTATTAAAAACCACTGATATAAAACTTCTGGGCGGCTTCAAGCTGATGTGCTTGAGCATTGTAGTTGGTCTATTTGAAAGGTTTGAATTAGATTTGCACCGAATGTGTCCTAATTTATAATTTTACTGAAGAAATTTGGATATCAGCTTCGAAAAGATCCCTTATTAATTTCTAATTCCTTTCAGATTTTGAGCACTAAAGTTTAACTGCATTAACAACTTATGTTGCACTTCGTTCTTTTCCAATAACTTGCATTGAGGTACCAGGGATTTAAGTTATGATATACGGACGCACTTTCCTCGGATCGCGCAGCAACCAAAATCCACCAGGTTAATTTAAATTACCGTTATGTATATGTTTATTGTTAAAGTTTAATTTAATACATCGGAATTATGTATATATTTTTTTTAATTATCAGTTTTTTTATCAAGGTTAAAAAGCTAAATAATAATGGACAAATTCTGATCTGTAATTTTAGATTATGAATTTCTAGTCTTTACAGTAAAATGCTTTTTATTTTCAGTTTTAAACTTTTAAAACCGAATATGAAATAAAATATTTTCATTACTTCATTTTCAAAGCATCACGAGGATACCTGTAATTAATAATCAGTGATGACACTGATGTCAGAAATTAAGTTATTTAATATTTAACCTTCATGTGTTATTTAATACCTTTGTGCAATAACGATTCTCTTATATATTGAACATAGTTATTTGATTTAATATAATTATATATATATATTATATATATATATTATATATTATATATATTATATATATATTTATATATATATATATTATATATTATATAGACATTTAATTGAAAAGCATGCTAATAACAATTTTGTAATTAACTTATCAGATGAAATTTTAGACAAACATACAACTGCTGCTCTAGGTTTTGGCTTAAGTTTTGCAACTTCAAAAAAACTTAATAATGTTGAAATTGCAAAAGCCTTTTGTAACTTTGAAAAATTTTCTGATTTATCCTCTGATGAAATTAATATTAGTAAAGGAATGGTATATAGCTCTATGTTAAAACAAACATTCCCAATTGCCCTCAAAGATTCTTTAAGTCTTATGATACACTTAATAACAATAAAAATTTGCGCCTTACTAAAGCAGACAAAATAAATGCAATAGTAATTATGAAAGAAAATGATTACCAAGAAAAAATGAATAATCTCTTAGATGATACTGAAAATATTCTAAACTTAGGAAAAATCCCTAGAAACCGTTAACAGCAATTTCAATAAAACAATAAAACTTCTACTGAAAGGCAAGATGAATTAGTCAAACAATTTACTTCCACTAATCCATCTTTGCCTTACATGTATGGACTAATAAAAACACACAAACCAGGGAATCCAGTCAGACCAATTATTAGCTCCATAGGGTCAGTTTCATATAAATTATCCAAATGGCTTGTTGATATTTTGAGCCCTATTGTTGGCAAAATTTCTAACTTTAATGTTAAAAACAACATAGACTTGGTTGATAAATTAAGCTCCTTGACTGACCTAAATGATTTTAACATGGTTAGTTTTGATGTTACTTCCTTGTTTACGAAAGTTCCTGTTGATGATTTATTAAGTTTCTTATCTGAAGAACTCGTTAACTATGATTTACCATTGCCAGTTCCTACTATCATTAAACTTATTAACTTTGCATTGTTTGATGCAAAATTTGTATTTAATGATAAATTTTACACTCAGAAGTTTGGTATGGCAATGGGAAATCCTCTTTCACCTGTTCTTAGTAACTATACATGGAATTTTTTGAAACAAGGTTACTTAAACACAATCCTCCTAATAGAGCTAAATGGTTCAGATATGTTGATGATATTTTGTGTCTTATGCCCAAAATGTAGATATACACCATTTCCTTGGAAAATTAAATAGCTTAGCCCATTCAATAAACTTTACTGTTGAGTTGAAGAAAATAACTCATTGCCTTTTCTAGATGTTTTAATTATTAAGGGTAATAATGAATTCAAATTTAAAATTTACAGAAAACCTACTAATAACTGTTCCTATGTCCACTATTATTCCTCGCATCAAGATAGAGTCAAACTGTCTGTTTTCTCATCAATGTTTCTGAGAGCTTTACGAATTTGTAGTCCTGAGTTCATAGTATGAGGAAATATCCAAAATTTATGAAATAGGTAATGATTTAAAATACCCAAGAAATGTAATTGATAAATCTTTTAAAGTTGCCAGAAATACTTTTTACAATCCAAAAAGGGACAACCAGCCTTATTCAAATAAAAATATGTTGGTTCTCCCTTACCATGAAAACTTGGTTGATATGCCTTCTCTTCTTAAGACTTTTAATATTAAAGTTGTATTCAAAAATCTCGATACAGTAAAAAAACTTTGATAAAGATTTCCCCCCAAAATGCTGATGGATGTGTCTATAAGATTCCTTGTAAAATTTGCGATAAAGTTTATTACGGTCAAACTGGTAAAAATCTCGAACTAAGATTAAAACAACTAAATATAGCATTAGAACTGGACAAGATTCCAATGCTCTATTTATTCATGTAAGAGATTTTAACCATCCAATTGATTTTCAAAAAGTTGAGAAAGTAGTATCAAGCAAGTCCATGGTCGACAGGAATATAATTGAATCTTGTTTCATAAAAAGCAGTTTTGACAATAATATGAATATTTCCTTTGGTTTATATAAATTAGATCCATTTATAATTAATAGAATTTGGGAAGAATTTAATAATACCTGGACAAATAATCTTTAAAATTTCTTATTTCTTGGGTAGAATAGTTTGTGGGGTGAGTTGTGCCAAGGACCTTTCCAAGTTGGCTCGCCGCGCGTCACGTGTTTAAACCGTTGTGGGATCTGATAGTGAGGTGCCGACCAGACCCCTTATATAGCTTCCTTGGATGCTTTACTTTCATAGTTCCTTGATAATGTGAGTAGTCACGAAAGCGCTTGGAATTTCTCTATTCTTTCAGAGTGGTTGTTTTGCATATATATATATATATATTATATATATATATAATATATATATATATATATATATTATATATATATAATATATATATATATATATATATATATATATTTATATCGTGCCGAATAGGTAAAAAGTAAAATTGATGAGTTATCATGAACTCATTTAAAATTAAGTTCTTTCTTAAATTTTCTCTTATTCGTTCAAAGATATATTTTTTTCATGTATGTTAATGAAAAATTAATAATTTTATACTAACTGAACCTTAAAAAACTTACCTAACCTTATTATAAGAAGCGCAGTTTAATTTAGCCTAATCCAACGATATATATTTTAGATAAGTTTACAATAATTTTATAAACAATCACAATGAAATATATTTTTTTCGTAACGTTCAGAATGATTTTGCGAAATTTCTACATACACAAATATTCTATTGCCATATTTGGCAAGAAGTGCGTTGCTATTTATGCTAAAATCGCAAGTTTTACCTATTCGGCACGGCATATAGACATGAGGAGGTCAACAACATTATAATGAGAAGCCTCGCCACAGCCCGTTGCCCAGCTCAACGGGAATCCCAAATACAGAGGTCTGACGGAAGTCAAAAGCGTCCTGATGGAGCCACTATGCTACCCTGGTAAAATGGTAAGCAGATTACCTGCGACTACACCTGTGCTGCCACACTGGCAGACACCTACTTGCTGAAAGGGGTGGAACCGCCAGCTACCGGGAAACCCAGGAGGCCTTTCCCTTTGTTATAACTTCATCCCAGTATGGTCGGATTCCCTTGGAGCATGGGGCAAGTACACTCTAAAGTTCCTTAAAGAGTTGGGTGAAAAACTCATCACAGAAAGCAAGGATCACAGCGCGGCGAGCTTTCTCATTCAGAGAATCAGTGTTGCGATCCAGAGGGAAAATGCCTGCAGCATTCTGGGCACGCGGCCAACTCCCGGAAGCTGGACGAAGTATTCGAAATATAGCTCTGAGATGTTATCTATGTTGTTTTATTCCCTATTGTATTTTTGTCAATGTATTTTGTCTTTAAATATAGTCTACATAGAATATCAAATATTGGGAATGGGAGAAGACAATATTAAAACAGCTCTGGGGAGAACCTTGACTTCTCTGAGGATGAGGGTCCCCAGCACAGTTGCAGAGGTGGTACCTTTATATATATATATATATATATATATATATATATATATATATATATATATATATATATATATATATATATATATTATATATACAAACAACCACTGTGAAAGAATAGAGAAGTTCCAAGCGGTTTCGTGACTACTCACATTATCAAGGAACAATGATAATGTGAGTAGTCACGAAGGCGCTTGGAACTTCTCTATTCTTTCACAGTGGTTGTTTTGCATATTCTGAAATCACCTTGTTTACTGTGATCTTATTGTATATATATATATATATATATATATATATATATATATATATATATATATATATATATATATATATTATATATATATATATATATAAACACTGATCTCTGGCTGAAGGAGACTCGAACCTACGAACCTTGGAACAAAGTACGCAGTGCTTTACCAGTCTACCCACACTGGACCAATACCTTGGAGTCCAGCTTGCGCTAGACTTTGATCAAAGGCAGCCAGCTTTCAGGGAGAAGGCTTAAAGCTTTTCATCTCATCCCCTGCATGCATCAGCCTTACTACAGAATCTAAAGCACTGCGTACCTTGTTCCAAGGTTCGTAGGTTCGAGTCTCCTTCAGCCAGAGATCAGTGTTTGTGTATATTTCGCCTGCTCTTGCGAATTCCTTGCATTGTTAAATTATCTAGTAAGGCTGATGCATGCAGGGGATGAGATGAAAAGCTGTAAGCCTTCTCCCTGAAAGCTGGCTGCCTTGGATCAAAGTCTAGCGCAAGCTGGACTCCAAGGTATTGGTCCAGTGTGGGTAGATTGGTAAAGCACTGCGTACCTTGTTCCAAGGTTAGTAGGTTCGAGTCTCCTTCAGCCAGAGATCAGTGTTTGTGTATGTTTCGCCTGCTCTTGCGAATTCCTTGCATTGTTAAATTCTCTAGTAAGGCTGATGCATGCAGGGGATGAGATGAAAAGCTGTAAGCCTTCTCCCTGAAAGCTGGCTGCCTTGGATCAAAGTCTAGCGCAAGCTGGACTCCAAGGTATTGGTCCAGTGTGGGTAGATTTTAAAGCACTGCGTACCTTGTTCCAAGGTTCGTAGGTTCGAGTCTCCTTCAGCCAGAGATCAGTGTTTATATATATATATATTTTATATATATATATATATATATATATATATATATATATATATATATATATATATATATATATATATATATATGCAATAAGATCACAGTAAACAGGTGATTTCAAAATATGCAAAACAACCACTCTGAAAGAATAGAGAAATTCCAAGCGCTTTCGTGACTACTCACATTATCAAGGAACTATGAAAGTAAAGCATCCAAGGAAGCTATATAAGGGGTCTGGCCAGCACCTCACTATCAGATCCCACAACGGTTAAACACGTGACGCGCGGCGACCCAACTTGGATAGGTCCTTTGCACAACTCACCCACAAACTATTCTACCCAAGAAATTTTTAAAATTATTATTTGTCCAGTGTATTATTAAATTCTTCCCAAATTCTATTAATTATAAATGGATCTAATTTATATAAACCAAGGAAATATTCATATTATTGTCAAAACTGCTTTTTATGAAGCAAGATTCAATTATATTCCTGTCGACCATGGACTTGCTTGATACTACTTTCTCAACTTTTTGAAAATCAATTGGATGGTTAAAATCTCTTACATGAATAAATAGAGCATTGGAATCTTGTCCAGTTCTAATGCTATATTTATGTTGTTTTAATCTTAGTTCGAGATTTTTACCAGTTAGACCGTAATAAACTTTATCGCAAATTTTACAAGGAATCTTATAGACACATCCATCAGCATTTTGGGGGAATTCTTTATCAAAAGTTATTTTACTGTATCAAGATTTTTTAATACAACTTTAATATTAAAAGTCTTCAGAAGAGAAGGCATATCAACCAAGTTTTCATGGTAAGGGAGAACCAACATATTTTTAGTTGAATAATGCTGGTTGTCCCTTTTTGGATTATAAAAAGTGTTTCTAGCAACTTTAAAAGATTTATCAATTACATTTCTTGGGTATTTTAAATCATTACCTATTTCATAAATTTTGGAAAAATTTTCCCCATCTATGAACTCAGGACTACAAATTCGTAAAGCTCTCAGAAACATTGATGAGAAAACAGACAGTTTGACTCTATCTTGATGCGAGGAATAATAGTGGACATAGGAACAGTTATTTGTAGGTTAAAATTTACAGAAAACCTACAAATAACTGTTCCTATGTCCACTATTATTCCTCGCATCAAGATAGAGTCAAACTGTCTGTTTTCTCATCAATGTTTCTGAGAGCTTTACGAATTTGTAGTCCTGAGTTATAGATGAGGAAATATCCAAAATTTATGAAATAGGTAATGATTTAAAATACCCAAGAAATGTAATTGATAAATCTTTTAAAGTTGGTAGAAATACTTTTTATAATCCAAAAAGGGACAACCAGCCTTATTCAACTAAAAATATGTTGGTTCTCCCTTACCATGAAAACTTGGTTGATATGCCTTCTCTTCTTAAGACTTTTAATATTAAAGTTGTATTCAAAAATCTTGATACAGTAAAAAAAAACTTTCGATAAAGAATTCCCCCCAAAATGCTGATGGATGTCTATAAGATTCCTTGTAAAATTTGCGATAAAGTTTATTACGGTCAAACTGGTAAAAATCTCGAACTAAGATTAAAGCAACATAAATATAGCATTAGAACTGGACAAGATTCCAATGCTCTATTTATTCATGTAAGAGATTTTAACCATCCAATTGATTTTCAAAAAGTTGAGAAAGTAGTATCAAGCAAGTCCATGTTCGACAGGAATATAATTGAATCTTGTTTCATAAAAAGCAGTTTTGACAATATGAATATTTCCTTTGGTTTATATAAATTAGATCCATTTATAATTAATAGAATTTGGGAAGAATTTAATAATACACTGGACAAATAATAATTTTAAAATTTTCTTGGGTAGAATAGTTTGTGGGTGAGTTGTGCAAAGGACCTATCCAAGTTGGGTCGCCGCGCGTCACGTGTTTAACCGTTGTGGGATCTGATAGTGAGGTGCTGGCCAGACCCCTTATATAGCTTCCTTGGATGCTTTACTTTCATAGTTCCTTGATAATGTGAGTAGTCACGAAAGCGCTTGGAATTTCGCTATTCTTTCAGAGTGGTTGTTTTGCATATATATATATATATATATATATATATATATATATATATATATATATATATATATATATATGTTAATCTTAGTTCAAGGCTATTACCAGTCTAATCGCAATGAACTTTATCACATATTTTACAAGGAATCTTGTAAAATAAAGTTGATTACAGCCAGACTGGTAAAATTTCCATAATGTGAGAATTTCGCTATTTTATTTCACAGTGGCTATTCTGCATATTGTCATATCACCTGGTTACTGTGATCCTATTGAATAAATTAATATATATATATATATATATATATATATATATATATATAATATTATATATATAATGTATTTAGGAGGGGTATGAGATCCTGGCAGTTTAGAGGGACATCTGAACTGTCGTATCTGAGCGCCTCCGCAAAAACAGTGATTATGTGAAATTGTTGAATGATGATGAAAATTTATTCTTCTTTTTGGGTTTTTCTTTCTTTTTGAGTCACCCAACGTCGGTGGGAAACGGCCGACGTGTTAAAAGAAAGAAAATGGAAAAATATTTGTGTGTATGTGTGTGTATTGCGAGGCATATAGATATATAAATAATGAGCAGGCATTTTCTAGCGTTGCCAAAGGCCTGTTTCTGAAAAAAATATTACACATTTAGGCCAAGAAAGAGCCATCTGATCATTTACTAAACCAAAATTAATGATTAATCAACCTCTTTACCTAGGCTTTCAAATTCTTGAGGTTACCAAAAGAAGTTGAATGATTTTTGGTATAACATATTAAAACCAACTTATGGGGATGATGTACGACTGTTGCATACAGATACAAATTCATACATATTCAGCCTAATATGTAGGGATTTGCATACCGAGTTAAAGAGAGAACCATTAGTGTCACATATGGATTTCTCGATTTTTTCCCTTGATTATAATAATAGCAGGAAAGGCAAGGTAGGAATATTGAAAACTGAGATCAGAGATTATATTATTAGCAAGCGAGTAGCTATGAAGGTCAAAATGATCTCTGTAAAAGTGGCTGGTAAAACACACTGTAGGGTAAACGGGGTCCCGTCTCATTTCATGTCTTAATTAACCCATGCTCGCTATAAGAATGCTTTATCTAAAATTGATAAGGACTCATTCAGTTGTAACTTTTTCAGT
Organism: Cherax quadricarinatus; assembly: GCF_026875155.1. Taxonomy (NCBI): domain Eukaryota; kingdom Metazoa; phylum Arthropoda; class Malacostraca; order Decapoda; family Parastacidae; genus Cherax; species Cherax quadricarinatus. The sequence goes on along the minus strand of NC_069403.1, from coordinate 112,533,119 downwards.
ACTGTAAAACGATAAGTGTGTACTGTATCAATTAAAAAGAAGTCTGTTAGGGTTTACGATATATGGTACACTGTAGATACCTCTCGATCATTGGAATGTGGACACCCTGACATCCCTCCTTCAGAACGATGAAGAATGAACTAGGATGCCACTGATTAAACTGTATATTGTTGATGTATACACAAAAATGTTTACCACCATAAATTGTTGATGAGGCCTTGTGTATTGTATCGGTTATTTATTTAGCATTTGTTGTATTTCATGTATAAATAAAATGTGTTAAAACTGATATAGTGTATTGATTCACCTCTTGTTTAGATAGATGCATATTTCTATATACTGGACCCAGGAGCTGTAACATAATTTAACTAATAACACATAAGTGTTCAGGAGCTAAATGCCACATAAGTGGCTTAATTCTGATGGGAATAAGATACTTTGATTTTTTGTGGTTATCCTAGTTTAACCAATGTAGTACTTGCTACAGTGACGCTTATGTGTATGCCATAGGTCTAAAGTTGTTCATTAGCGTCTGAAACTCTAAGGACACCAAATTCCGCAATTCGTTTACTCGACTGAAAAAATATATGTATAAAAATTGAATTTCACAAATCAAGGAAATACAGCTCCGAGGGGTATCACATGAGACTCAAATTCCCAAGCACAACGAAAGAGAGAGAGAGAGAGAGAGAGAGAGAGAGTCAAGCCCTGTGTAAAAAAAAAAAAAAGAGAGAGAGAGAGAGAGAACCCATATTTTCAAAAAAAAAAAAAATTGAAAAAAATTGAAAATATGTATCCGAGGAATTGGAGCTAACTGAGGGGACCATAGCCGAGAGAGACCCCAAGTGTCAGAGGAACGAATGTGAATATACAACAGTCATCGAAGGGAGGGAGGGGGTGGGTAGGGGAGGAAGCGGAAAAGGAGGGGTAAGAGAATGACAGCACTATGCTATCAGAACAAGTTGCACACACAATATGCAAACTTGTTCTGATAGCACAGCGATAGTTTACACTCTTCGTTTTCTCTCTGGGGTGTACCATGTGTTGTGTATAGTGGTGTTTTGTGTATAGTATCGTGTTGTGTACAGTGATATGTTGCGTATAATGATATTTAGTGTGGAGAGTAGGAAGCTCTGGCACAGTCGCGAAAATTCCACGACGCTCTAACCCACGGGACCATACAATCCTACAAGAATCACGCACCCAGCAGAGCTAGGTGTTGTATGGTGATTCGAGGACATATGATGGTGTGGGTGCCTTAGAGCGTCGTGGAATTTTCACTCGCTATGATGGAGCCTAAAACAACACGGGTTCGATCCCCCGGCTAGTCGCAGTGTTGTTACTGATTATATATATATATATATATATATATATATATATATATATAATATATATAATATATATATATATATATATATATATATATATATATATATATGAAAATTAACTATAAGGATCAGTTTAAAATATATGCTAAACAAAACATTAAAATATATAAAAGAGAAAAGGATAGAAAATAAAGATAAAATGAAACAAGACGCAAAGTAACTCTCTTAAACTTACGAACTGACTCTTCGAAGTTGTGCATGTGGCAGTATGCAATGAAATATTTTATCACACGCAGTGGAGAAACATTGCCCAGCTCCGATTAGGTAACAGTGCTTACTAGTGTCAGGCTGTTTGGCGAAAGTACTGTGTACTTTGATGTAGAGTGCATAGGTTCGAATCCTTGTTTTAGATTGACATATAATGTTTGTAAATAATTTCGCTCGTTTGCAAAAACGTTAAGCATTCTAAAATCTTTTTCCAATTTCACTGCATGTTACACGATGAGACGAAAATTTTTATCCTAAGCTGTTGCTCCGGGATATATGGGAAAACATTGCTTGGCTCTGGTTGGGCACTAAGATCTGGATGTGTGACGCAAGCACTAGCGTTATGTCTCGTTCCTTCTTATTACAATATCCTCAGTACTCAACATTAAAACATAAGAATGGAAAAACACTGTAGCAAGCCTACTGGTCCGTACTAGGCAGGCCTTCTCAAACGCAAACCCTCTAAGAAAAATATTTGCTCAACCCGTATTCTCAGTGCTACCCAAGGAATAAGTTTTGATAACCCTACTAATCAATGCTCTGCAAGTTCTACCCAAATTCAACCTTTCATTCATGTATTTATCTAACCTTTACTTTAAGCTCTCTAAGGGTTTAGCTTCAATAATCTTACTAAGCAGATAGTCTCTCAGTGAAACAATTTCCAAACCTGTAATTTCCTACATTCTTTCTGAACCTAAACTTATTCAATTTTAATCTATTATTTCTAGCTCTTTCTTGTAGTGATATCCTCAGAACCTTATTTATATCTACTTTATTTTTGCGCTTGTTTCACTTATACACTTCAGTCATGTCTTCCCTCATACTACGTCTTAGAAGAGAATGTAAGTTAAGGGTTCTCAGTCTATCTTTGTATGAACGATTTCTTAAGCAGTGAATTTGTTCACCCTTCTTTGTATATTCTTCATTGAATTTATATCCATTCTTCAGTAAGCGCTAAACCACCACGATCATACAACGCTGCATGGTAGAGGTTGTAAGGTCGGTGAAGAGTGTTAAAGGAAATATAATCAAGGGTTATATAATAAATCTGTTGCTATCAAAAAGTCAATGAGGGAGTCTGTGTCAAAGTTGGGGCCGTCAGCGAGGAGGGAAGATAAAGTCAGGGTGATGGAGCAGTGACGATGTCGAAGGTAAATTCTGCCTGCTCACTGATAGAATATGGCAAACAGGAACTGAAACCTGACAATTCTCACAGAGTGGAACTGGGCGCCTCTTCATGAGATACCCATGAGTGAAACATATATGCCTGATGCGAAGACCGGAAAGCATAGTCTCCCAACTACGACATCGTTGACAAGAAGACCAGGACGCTAAACTCGTCTTGATAGAGTGTAATTTGTTATGAATCAATTCACACCAATGTTGTTGCGAAGGTGGCTAGAAATTACAGCAAAATAATCTGAGAATGGAATACCTCGAATATGAAACTGGAAGGTCGAGTACCGTTGATCATGCAGCAGTCTGCCTGCTCGTTGCCCAGAACAACAGCATGCCCGGGTACCGAGCAAGAAATTGTTTCTTTGTTTTTGCTAGAAATTAGGCGCAACCAACTAGGGAATGGGGCGAATTAAATTTTTTGATAACTTGCAAAGAAATAAAGGAGTCCATGACTACCATAGCAGATGAGGTAAGCCTGGACACAATCACAATGCGGATAATAGACATTTAGAACGAAAAGAGCTCTGGAATCTGGACTCCTATTACTTGTACTACAAGACATAAATGTCAGTAATCTGTTAGCCTTATTAGGCACTGCTGTCTTGGCTTCAGATTACTGCATACCATTACTGTCAAGTTTTTTTCACATTCTGTATAGTCAAGTTTACATTCCCGAACTGTAGCACTTTGCATTTATCTACAATGAACGTTATCTCCCACTTTTCTGACCACTACATTAGCTTGTCTAAATCCTCCTGAATTATATAGGCATTTACTTCTGAGTCTATTATTCAGCCTACTTTTGCCATTGGCGAATTTACTCATATTTTCTTTTATTAACACATCGTCCGTTTCCCACGAAGGTAGGGTGCCCCCCCCCCCCAAAAAAAAAAAAAACTTTCACCATCATTCACTCCATCACTGTCTTGCCAGAGGGGTGCTTTATACTCCAGTTATAAAACTGCAACATTAACACCCCTCATTCACCCCTCCGGCCTGCCGGTCTCCCTGAATCCCTTCATAAATGTTATCTTGCTCTTATTCCAATAGCAGTTCAAATCCTAAACACCATTTGTCTCCATTTGCTACTATCCAACACGCTAACGCTTGCTTGCTGAAAATCTAAGCCCCTTGTGCACAAAAACCACCTTTACCCCCTCCCTCCAACCTTCCCTAGGCCGACCCCTACCCCGCCTTTCCTCCACTACAGATTTATACACTCTCCAAGTCATTCTATTCCGTTCCATCCTCTCTATATGTCCGAACCACCTCAATAACCCCTCCTCAGCCCTCTGGATAATATTTTTCGTAATCCCACACCTCCTACTAATCTCCAAACTACGGATTCTCTGCATTACATTCACACCAAACACATTGCCCTCAGACATGACATCTCCACTGCCTCCAGCCTTCTCCTTGTTGCAACATTCATCAACCATGTTATTCCTTCGACGAAGTCATTAATGTAAATCTTGAGCAACAATCGTGTGACGATGAGCCTAGCGAGTTCTTCGTTCTTGTCTGAGATTATTATGATGGCTTCTCTCATCTTTGAACAACTATTTCATCAGATTAAGGCTGAGTTAGAGGATACTACAAAAGATTCGGTGTCTTAAAAGGATAGAAGCATGGACGTTGAAAACAGCCGCTTGAATGATGGGACCAAAGACTAGAAACTGACAGGAACGAATAGCATAAAGCTGAAGAATAGGAAGGTTTAGGAGGCTGCTGAGGAGATCAATTATTTATTCTCTGTGTAAACAGGCGAATGTGGGTCGACGATCCTGAACATCCCTACAACGACCAAATAGAATATTATTGTATCACTACATCACTTCGAAAGTAAGAAAATTGTTCTTTCTGGGGAATGAGATGTAGGCTATTGTTAGCCATCTTTACAACATCACGAAAGGCAACGAGACCAATCCCATTATCTGTCTCAGATGTTGGCAGATTTAGGAGTGAGACCTGATTAAGGTCAGTGATAGACAAAAAAAAGAAGGGATATCTTGTAAAATGTGGAATTTTGTCATAGAAGGGGTGTTGGAAATAAATGGTTGTCCAGAGCAATCTGTGCTATTTGTTGGCTGGTTAAACACTGTAAGGACTTTGGCGTTCCATTCATCGATAACGGGGACCACTTCTACAGCAGAAATGACGTATCAGCCATGGATTAAGTTCAATTGTCTAAGATTGGTGTGGGTGCTTTGGCAAGTTCAGGACAGGGTTTTGTTAGTGATTTACACTAAAAATAGCTTCAGTATGGGTTTTGGTAGGGGGAAAATGGATTGTAGAAATATTGATTTAGGTTCTAATATCACGAATTTTAAGAATTACGATAATCAAGTAACACTGAATTAAAATGGTAATAGAAAATGTGGAAAAGCAAAGTTGAGTATTGGAAAGATATAGAGAAAAATAAATATCATACATTTTATACTAATTGTTGAAGTGCCAGGAATAAGATAAATGAATTGCGTCTGGCCGCATGTGTAAGGAACATTGATGCTATTGCAATAACTGAAACATGGTATAATTTAAAGAGTTGGGATATGGTTGCCGGGTACTACATTCAGAGGTTTAAAGTGTTTCATGTAGATAGATATAACAGGAAAGGGGAGTGGAGTGGCACTGTATGTCCGAGAAAGCATGAATTTGCGCATAAAAACGGGTACTAAAATTGATGGATTAGACAAAGTGTTTCTTTGGGTAGAATTTCTAGAAAGGCAATAAAAACATTATTTTAGGTGTAATATTCTGGCCCCCAAACGTAGAAAGCAACAGAAGGAGACTTGGAACGAAATTGTCAGGGCTACTAGTCATGACTGGACTATTTTGACCGGTAATTTAGAGTCCAGTGACTTCCTGAAAGTAGTTCTGGACTGCTTTTTGAAGCAGTGTTGACGTGTACTTGGCTCTGTGAAGACCTGTTTGCGCGCTCTCTAGAATTGAAGCAAGATGCCCTCCATCGAGCAACTTTACCAACAGCTTAAAGAAGAATTGAGGTTGGCGAATATGGAAATTCGGCGACTGACCGAGGAAAACAAAAAGATTCGTAGTAGTCCTCCTGTTTTGAATCCTCAGGTCAAGAAGGGAAACTGGTCAGTGGCTGGACAGCAGGGAAAGAAGTTGACGATCAAGAAAACGAATGGAAAGGTAGAAACGATGAAGAAGAAAGAGACTGCCGTGGAAACTGTTGTGGAAACATCTAATATATTCTCAGTGCTACCCGACGAATGTGAGTCGACTACTGGGAACGTCACGACGAACGACACCAAGGAAGGTACGAATATTGTTGTTGTTGGGGATAGCCAAGTTAGGTATATGGATAGGGCGTTCTGCTTGAAGGACAGGAGTAGGAGACAGAGAGTTTGCTTTCCTGGGGCTGGGATGGAGGATATTGTTAGCCGTCTGGATGACATCATGAGAGGTAATGGGAGCAATCCTATTATCCGTCTCAGTGCTGGAGGCAACGATGTTGGCAGACGTAGGAGTGAAGACCTGATTAGCAGGTATAAGTCAGCAATAGAAATAATTAGGAGTAAGGGTGGGAACCCTCTCATATGTGGTATTTTGCCAAGGAGGGGAGTTGGAAATGAATGGTTGTCCAGGGCAATTGGTGTCAATTGCTGGCTGGACAAATACTGTAAGGAAAATGCGGAAAACATTCATTGACAACTGGGACCTCTTCTATGGCAGAAGTGACACGTATGCCAGGGATGGGGTTCACTTATCTAGGTGTGGGGTGGGAGCACTGGCAACTGCAGTGGAGGGAGCAGTTAGGACTTTAAACTAGGAATAGTTAGTGGTATGGGTTTTGGCAGGAAAACAGTGAAGTCCCAGTGTAGTAATATTACGAGTTCTAGGGGAACTAGTAATAATAAGAACGAGGTAGATATTGAAAAGCCAGGGACCTTGGGTGATAAGGACAGTAATAGGTTTAGTAGAAAAATAGAAATGAGCAGGAAGGGTAAAGAGAAAGGAGAGTCTTTCAATGTTTATTATGCTAATTGCCGTAGTGCTAGGAATAAGATGGACGAGTTGAGATTAGTTGCTAGTGCAGGTAACATTGATGTATTTGCCTTAACTGAGACGTGGTTTAATTCAAAAAAGTCGGGAATGCCTGCGGAATGTCATATTCAGGGTTTTAAATTGTTCCAAGAAGATAGAAGTATTGGGAAGGGGGGTGGGGTGGCATTGTATGTCCGAGATCGCTTGAACTGTTGCATAAAAACGGGTATTAAGTCTGAAGTAACACATACAGAGTCTGGATAGAATTTTCAGAGGGGCATGAAAAACTGATTTTAGGAGTTTATATACCGTCCCCCAAACTTAGATGGGGACCAAGGGAAACTACTATGGGAGGAAATTGTTAAGGCCACAAGGCACGATAATGTAGTAATTCTAGGAGACTTTAACTTTAGTCATGTTGATTGGAATTTTCTTGACTGGGAATTTAGAATCATACGACATCTTAGAAGTATTTCAGGATTGTTTTTTGAAGCAGTTTGTGACAGAACCTACAAGGGAAATAACCTGTTGACTTAGTTAGGCAAACAATGAATCCCTTGTTAATAATTTAGAAATTTCAGAGGAACTGGGTGCTAGCGACCACAAATCAATTACATTTAGCATTGAATGGAAGTACGATAGTAGCGATAACTCAGTAACAGTCCCAGATTTTCGCCCTTTGCAGATTTTCGATGGGCTTAGAGAACACTTATCATCTGTTGACTGGGGTAACGAAGAGAGCTATCAATATGACAGTTTTCTGAACACTATACATGCTGCTCAAAGAGCGTTTATCCCATATAAAGAAATTAGATCAAATAGAAATGACCCAAATGGATTAATAATAGGCTCAAATATCTACTAGGGCATAAGAAAGGAATTTATAGGCGTATCAAAAGAGGTGAGGGTCATCTTATGAATCAGTATATTGACATTAAGAGGGACATTAAAAAGGGGATAAGAAAAGCTAAAAGGGACTACGAAATTAAAGTTGCTAGGGATTCTAAAACTAACCCAAAAAGTTTTTTCCAGGTCTATAGAACAAAAGTTAGAGATAAGATAGGTCCCCTTAAAAAAACTATGGACACCTTACTGACAAAGAGAATGAAATGTGCTTGATTTTAAATAATTATTTTCTCTCAGTTTTTACACAGGAAGACACTAACAATATTCCAGTAATTAATTTTTACAGTGGGCTAGAAGAAGATAAATTATGTAACATCAGTCACTAGTGAGATGGTTGTGAAAGCAGATAGACAGACTGAAGCAAAATAAGTCGCCGGGTCCTGATGAGGTTTTTTCAAGGGTTCTTAACGAATGCAAAATGGAACTCTGTGAACCATTAACTAATATTTTTAATTTATCTCTTCAAACAGGTGTAGTGTCTGATATGTGGAAGATGGCTAATGTAATTCCTATTTTTAAAACAGGGGACAAGTCGTTACCGTCAAATTACCGCCCAATAAGCCTGACCTCAATTGTAGGCAAATTACTAGTCAATTATTAGCTGAGATTATAAGAAGCCATCTCGATAAGCATAGCTTGATTAATGATACTCAGCATGGATTCCAAGAGGCCGGTCTTGTCTAACTAATTTATTAACTTTCTTCAGTAAAGCTTTTGAGGCTGTTGACCACAATAAAGAATTTGATATTATTTACTTAGATTTTAGTAAGGCTTTTGATTTGAGTTCCGCACCATAGACTGTTAAAGAAAGTGGCAGCTCATGACATTGGGGGAAAGTGCTCTCGTGGATCGAGTCATGGCTCACTGACAGGAGGCAGAGTGTGTCCATAAATGGGGTTAATCCGAGTGGGGATCTGTAACAAGTGGCGTTCCACAGGGATCAGTCTTGGGCCCGTTGTTGTTTATAATATATATCAATGATCTTGATGAGGGAATTACTAGTGATATGAGCAAATTCGCCGATGACACAAAGATTAGGTAGGATAATTGATTCAAACGTAGATGTTATGGAACTTCAGGAGGATTTAACAAATTCTATTCTTGGTCAGAAAAGTGGCAGATGCAGTTCAATGTAGATAAATGCAAGGTTCTGAAGCTTGGGAGTGCCCATAACCCCAGTACTTATAAGTTAAACGATGTAGAACTTAGCCATACAGATTGCGAAAAGGACTTGGGGGTTATGGTGAGCAGCAACCTTAAACCAAGACAGCAATGCCTAAGCGTACGTAATAAGCAAATAGATTACTGGGATTTATATCAAGAAGTGTAAGCAACAGAAGTCCCGAGGTCATACTGCAGCTTTATACATCATTAGTAAGGCCTCGCCTAGATTATGCAGCTCAGTCCTGGTCTCCGTATTACAAAATGGACATAAATTCGTTAGAAAACATTCAGCGTAGGATGACTAAATTAATACATAGCATTAGAAATCTTCCTTATGAAGAAAGACTGAAGACTCTTAAGTTACATTCACTTGTTAGACGAAGAATGAGGGGGGGACCTGATCGAAGTGTATAAGTGGAAGATAGGTATTAATAAAAAGGATATTAAAAAGGGTCTTGAGAATATCTCTCCAAGAGAGAACCCGCAGTAATGGATTTAAATTAGAAGTTTAGATTTAGAAAGGACATAGGAAAGTATTGGTTTGGAAATAGGGTAGTTGATGAGTGGAACAGTCTACCTAGTTGGGTTATTGAGGCTGGGACTTTGGGTAGTTTCAAATCTAGGTTGGATAAGTACATGAGTGGGATGGGTTGGATTTGAGTGGGACTTTCACATCAGAGCTTATTTCTTGGGTGGCATTGAAAATTGGGTTGGGCAAATGTTTTGTTAGTGGGATGAATTGTAAAGGACCTGCCTAGTATGGGCCAGCAGGCCTCCTGCAGTGTTCCTCCTTTCTTATGTTCTTATGTTTAACTTACCAGAGGTAATAATCTGCTAGACCTGGATTGGTCAAATACGAAAACCTTCGTAAATAATCTAGAGATAAACGAAGAGCTTGGTGGAAAACGATCTCAAATTAGCAGCAGAATAAGGATAATATAGTAAAAGTCCCTGATTTTCGTTCTGCCTATTATAATGGAAATATCTTGATTTGGGTTAACTGTCCAATGATTCTGTTGACTATGATTATGCTTACAATAACGAAAGAATCTGCAATTATAACTTTTTTCTTAATAATATACTATGCGCTCAAAGGATATACACCCAATTTCAATATATACTGCTTTGAAATTGGGTCTATCTTTTTGAAACGCCCTGTATATTCCCCAGAGAGAAATTAGGCCAAATAAAAATTATACCAAATGGATGAACAGGAAACTAAAGCATCTATTAGGAGAGAAGAGAGGAATTTATAGGCTCATCAAAATGGAAGAGGCTAACTTTTTTGTCCAATATGTTAATATCAAGAGAGAAGTAATAAAGGAGATTAAAAACGCCAAATTCGACTATGAAATTCAAGTAGCTAATGAATCAAAGATAAATGAGGGAATAGGACCACTGAGAACTACGTCTTAACAGCTTATTGATAAACAGGAAATATTCTCTTTTTAACAGTTATTTCTTGTCAGTATTCACACAAAAAAAAATAAATGATATCCAAGCAATTAATAATCATTCAGGTCCTGAGGACCTTAATGATTACCAAATAATTATCAAACAAGTAGATAAACTAAAACAAAATAAATTCCCAGGCCTCGACAAACTGTTTTCGAGAGTACTTAAGAAGTTCAAGTGAGAATTTAGTCGCTAATAACTGTTACAGCATAAATCCAAACTGATGTTGAGCCGGAGATAAGTCATTTCCATCAAATTACAGCCCAGTAAGGTTGACGTCAATAGTTGACGAATTATTAGAATCGATTATAGCCGATATAATACGAAGCCACTTTGGTGAGTATAATTTGATTAGTGGGTCTCAACATGGTTTCTGTGTGTAGGAAGCCTGCTGGCCAGTGCTAAGTAGGACTCTGTCTAATTCAACTTTTCTCACTCATAACTAGTAGTCAGGCAATGAAATTGTCATGGGATATGCTATGTACGAAGATACCTCCTCTATATTAGATTCAAGATGCCTACTGTGTAACCGAAATGTTTTGAAATAGAGATATTTAACAATTGCACGTGTTTTACTAATAAAGAGGTAGTAGTATAGTCGTCTTGAACACTAACGACTACACCAACAAAATGTTAGGTCTACTAAACGATCCAAACAAATGCAAACTTCACAACGCACCAAGTGGACAGCCTAACCAAACCTCAGAATAAGGGACGAAACTTCAATACACAATCCCCAGCAACCTCAGACCTGCCAGTATGTACGGCCTGCCGAAGACTCGCAAGCCAGGAATTCTACTGAGATATGTCTGTCTCTGTAATAGGCAATGCCCCACCAGCTCTCAGGGATTCTACTTAATCACCTTTCTAAACTCTACGGCACAATCATTCAAACACATATTCAAGACTCTGGTGATCTCTTCAACCGCATCCACAACATTAATGTCAGGAACAAGAAACTCTCTAGCCTAGACGTGACATTGCTATTTAGCAAGGTACCCATAGTATAATCCAGTGGTCTGCGCCGGAAAATTGACGACTCCCTCGACCTTCCTGTTCCAGCTAACAATTTCATGCACATGCTGAACGATGTGTTGATTTCATATGTTTGTCTATTGAAAATGATCTTCTTTCAGTAGATTTCTGGACTCCCAAGGGGTTCTCCACTAATTGCTGTATTGGTGGCCTGTACATGGAATGTCTCGAAGCCGATCGGATTTCTATTATTTCCTCTTCAATCATCTGACTCCGTTATGTTGATATACTTTTCATAACTACTAAACGCTTCAACATTCGACAACACTCTTCCTCTACTTGATGTTCTCTGCAAAGCCGACCATGAGCTTCGTTTTAAAATCTATCGAACACTGACCAACCAACACAATCTTTTTAACATCTACTTTCACATACAGCAAGAGTTAATTCATTAACCTTATTCCTGTCGCTTCGATCACTAACATAAAATTCGTGAAGATGATTTTTCTTCTATACCTTCTCCCTATTCAACTTTGCCTTTCCACAACATGTCGATGAATGGTACCTCAATATCCTTAGTGTTTGTGTGTCCAGCCAACTATTAATATAAATTGTTTTGGATATCTATTAATTTCTAACACAATTTCTAGGCAAAACACCACGAATTACAGGGCCACTTCCCTTCTGGTCCTCAGCCCCACACTTCCCAACATCACTGCCTCTTGCACTTATACAGATAAAAGGATTTGTCCCATTACCTCTCATAATTTTGTCAAGACGATTAACAATATCCAGGAAAACGCACCATCTGCCTCCTCTTCCTATCTCTAAGATAAAATGCCCTTTCCATAATTTTAATCTGACTGTCCCCGACAAGAACAATGTTCTTACCTTCAAAATCGGCTTTCGTCGTGATGTTCTCGGCAGCCGTTATTGGGAAGTCCTGAATCATCGACTCCACACTCGTCTGTTAACACAGAAAAATAATTCTTGGTCTCAACAGCAATCTTCTGGATCTTCTTCATCTTTACCTTCGCCTCATTCGTTCTTACCAGCCTCCAGCCCATTGTACGATCATCGACGCAGCTATTGTCTACGTCCGTTTTCCATGGAAAATCTTAGCACATCCATTTAAGCTGTTGAACCCCTCTTCCAGCTTCTTTTAATTCTGCCTTAACCTGAAGGTACAGCTTTTCAAAGTTGAGGAAAGCCATCACCACAACGTCATTTAGCCAGGAACTGAGAACTCAATTGGCACGTCTTCACACGACACCGGCCAGCACACCGTGGAAGACTGGAAGAGAAGGTAATTAGTCACTCAACCTAGCAGAATACTATAGAAAAGACAATACAATGAGGTAGTCGGTCCCTCAGCAATGGAGTAGGTGTTCGGTACCATAATGTAAATTGAAGATGGGCATAAATAGAGGAGATACAAATAATGTTCTGAGGATATCTCTCCAAGAAAGAACTCGAAATAATGGATTCAAATTTGATGAGATTAAGTTTAGAAAGGACGTGTAGGAAAGTACTGGTTTGGAAATAGAGTGGAACAGTTTGCCAATAAGGATAATTAAAGCCATAACTTTGGGTAGCTTAAAATGTGAGTTGAATAAATACATGGATTTGAGTGACACTTGTACAGCAGGAGTTAGTCGAGTTGTCAAAGCTCATTTCTTGGAGAAACCTGAAAAATGGGTTGGACTAACATTTTTGTTAGTGTTTAGGTTTGAGAATAGCCTGCTTAACATGAGCCAGTAGGGCTGCTGTAGTGCTTCTCAAGTTTTTGTGGTCTTATGTTAACCCACTGTTTCTAGTAAAAATTAAAAATCTTAACAGATTGTTAATCTTGTGCGTCTTTGGAAACGATTACATAAAGGGAATAAATTTGTTGACTAAATCCGGAAAAATCGCGCAATAGTATTTTAAATGAAGTGTTGTAAATACGTTGCATCTTCCATGAGGGATTACAACGAAATTAAATCGCTTATTTTACTTTGATAATCTGTGTAATAAGAAATAACCATTTTATTCCCCTTATCCCTCTTATCCTTATCCTTCATTCTGTTTTCAACTAGTCGGTCTACTATGGAGACGTCTCGTAATGTTAATATCGAGTAGCATTGAGAAGATATAATTATTATTATTCTGATTATTCTGATTATTATTTTATTGTAATAATAATTGTTATTACCAGTAAGATGCCCATAAAATAAAGCGGTAAGTAATTTTGGCTGTAGTTTTTGCAAGCTCAACAGGACCGAATCTAATTAAACTGTTACCCCTTTGAGGTCACCCTTGTGTAAAAGATACCTGGGAAGTGAAGGGTTAATAGGACCAGGAAAAATACGTTTTGGAATTCCCGTAACCCAACCCAGCATTTTCCTGAACCTATATTTTCTTGTTACAATGTTTTCCTGTTACATTGTTTACCTCTACCAATGTTTTCCTTTGGCAATGTTTTTCCCCACCTATTTTTTTCCTTTATCAAAGTTTTTCTGTGTCACTGTTTCCCTATATCAATACTTCCATGTCCAAGTGTTTTCTGTGTCCCATTGTTTTTCTGTCTCAAATTGTTCTGTTTATCGGAACCAACAATTTTCTATTTCACTATTTTCCAGTGAGACTGTTTTCCTGTCCCAGTATTTTCTTGTCCCAAAGTTGTAATGTCTCAATATTTTTTTGTCCTTATGGCTGCTCGTCCCATCCATCCTAAATAATGACGAGATGTGTTTCGAACACTGTGGAATCCAAGAAAGACATCCCGTATCCTAAGAGCCAGGCCGCCTTTACCTCAGTTATTTGAGAAAAGTATTTCCGTATGCTCTCTCCAGGAGAGAACCCGCAGTAATGGATTTAAATTGGGCAAGTTTAGATTTATAAGTGATGTAAGAAAGTATTGGTTTGGAAATAGGGTAGTTGATGAGTGGAACAGTCTACCTAGTTGGGTTATTGAGGATGAAACCTTGGGTAGTTTCAAATATAGGTTGGATAAATACATGAGTGACAGGGGTTGGATTTGAGTGGGAGTTGCATATGAGAGTGGATAGAGTTATCAGAGCTTACTTTTTGGGTGGCATTGAAAATTAGGTTGAGCAAATGTTTTGTTAGTGGGATGGATTGTAAAGAACCTGCCAAGTATGGGCCAACAGGCCTGTTGCAGTGTTCCTGCTTTCTTATGTTCTTATGTTCTTGTATCAACGATCCCAGAAAGGAATTCACGTGTCCCATAAGACTGGCTCACTCTACCTACTAAACGATCTCAAAAGAGTATCCCCGAATTCCGTGTGTGTGTGTGTGTGTGTGTGTGTGTGTGTGTGTTGTGTGTGTGTGTGTGTGTGTGTGTGTGTGTAATTGTGGTTGCAGGGGTCGAGTCATAGCTTCTGGCCGCTTCTCTTCACTGTCGCTACTAGGTCCACTCTACAAATTGTTTCACTTCCTGACAGCCGTACAGCTGAAGAAATACTTCCTAACATCCGAGTGACCCATCTGATTTTTCAACTTCCAATTGTGACCCCTTGTTGCTGTGTCACATCTCTGAAACATTCTGTCCCTGTCCACCCTGTCAATTCCTCTCAGTATTTGATATGCTGTTATCATGTTCTCCCCTTATCCCTCCTGACTTCCAGTGTTCTCAGGTTGAGTTTCCTTAACCTCTCCTAGTAGAATAAACCCCTCAGTTCTGGGACAAGTCTTGTTGCAAACCTTTGCACTTTCTCTAATTTATGCCTCCCAGCATACATAAGGGGGATTACCAACAGAACCCCAGGCAGTCTTCAAGCTGGCACTGGACAAGCACCTAAAGTCGGTTCCTGACCACCCGGGCTGTGGCTCGTACGTTGGTTTGCGTGCAGCCAGCAGCAACAGCCTGGTTGATCAGGCTCTGATCCACCAGGAGGCCTGATCACAGACCGGGCCGCGGGGGCGTTGACCCCCAGAACTCTCTCCAGGTAAACTCCAGGTATGGAAGTGTTTGACCAGGTGTGGAACTATACTGGTGCTGCATACTAACGCCAGTATTCAGTTTCGTGAATGACTCGTTACTTATATATAGAAACGCTATTCTCAGGTTTGCCAGGTGCCCTTTTGCTGCCCAGTAGGTAAAACTGGTCAATTAGCAAGAACTCATTTAAAATTAAGTTCTTTTTAAAAATTTCTCTTATACGTTTAAAGACATATTTTTTCACGTATGTTAATATAAAAATTAACGATTTTGTACCAAAAGAACCTTAGGGGACTTACCTAACATTATTATAACAAGCGCAATTTAATTTAGCCTGATCCAACTAAATATATACAAGTTCATAAGAATTTAATAATAAACACAATGAAATGTATTGATACACGACCTCAGTCTGTCATAAAAGCAAGCATCTGAACTTTTAGCATCCAGAAGTTAAAATACCAGCTTATCGGACAAGAGAGGATTGGACTCCTTCCTTATTTCAGCCAAGATGAAGATCTTGTATACTGCAGTAACATCCCTGAACTTCTTCATCTAATGTGACTTGAATGTCGGAATGTCGACCAGGAGGTTGGCGGCTGTTTATAGACAGCTCCATTAGAAGCTTGAAATGTGTCTTATTGCACAATGGTAACCATTATGCTTCTCTTCCAATTGCTCACTCAACAAAACTTTGTTGATGACCAACAATGTAGGGAATCGTACGTTTTCATATGCAGTAATGAGTGGTATCTGAATTATCTTACGATGTTGATGTAATCTGCTATTATAGAGAATGAAGTGCTAGTATGTATTACATAATTTGACTTCTGCATGATCTAAAGTAAAGAAAAAGGACACAAGTGCAACTAATGTGACATTTTATTGTGGCAACGTTTCGCTCTTCAGGAGCTTTATCAAGCCATTATAAACAATACATGGACACACGAACCAGTCAACGCAGGAGTTTACACTATAACCAGGCATATTCCCAGTGGATCGTAACACTGAGTCTCTGAAAGAGGAAGCTGTCTGCTCGGTAATTCTTAGTATCTGTATGTGTGTGTATATATATATATATATATATAATGTCGTGCCGAATAGGCAGAACTTGCGATCTTGGCTTAAATAGCAACGTTCATCTTGCCATATAGGACAAGTGAAAATTTGTGTATGCAATAATTTCGCCAAAATCATTCTGAACCTAATGAAAAAAATATATTTCATTGTGTTTGTTTAGTATTAAATTATTGTAAACAAATCTAAAATATATTTAGTTAGGTTAGGCTAAAATAAATTGTTCTTGTTATAATAAGGTTAGGTAAGTTTTCTAAGTTTCTTTTGGTGCAAAATTAAAATTTTTTACATTAACATTAGTGAAAAAATATATCTTTAAACGTATAAGAGAAATTTTTAGAAAGGACTTAATTTTAAATGAGTTCTTGCTAATTGACCAGTTTTACATATTCGGCACGGCATATATATATATATATATATATATATATATATATATATATATATATATATATATATATATATATATATATATATATATATATATATATATATATATTATATAATATATATATATGTGTGTGTGTATGTGTGTATAATTCATAATATTAATAATTTTGATTTTGAAAATTTCTCCGAGCACTTGAAAAAAATTTCCCAGAATTACTCACACCCTTTAGCACATGCTGTCCATAACATTCGCTCCATTACCAAATTATAGACATAAATGATCTTATTGAAAGAGGTTCATTGATCCCGATGAAGGGATTTTGATCAAGGGAATTAGAGAGGTCTTCCTCTTACTTGTATGAAATGCGATTTAATCCTATTTACAAGTCGTTGTATGAACTATACGGCCTCAACACTTATGAATAAAATATTAATATTAATAAGATCTTTATATCGCTTTTATCGAGGCCGAGTTTAAAAATAGTTGAAGCAGGTTAAGAGCGCTTAAACTCTTGGAAAATATCTTGAAACTCTATAAGGAATAGAGATATGGCAGACGGTGCATTACAGCAATCCCAACTCTCCCGACACACCACCTGCCTCACCACCACGACACCATCATCCCACACAGCGGCTCAGGAAGATGGCTCAGCTCGCATCACCAGCGTTTTGATACCTTCATCCCTCGCAACCCACCACATGGACACTGACTGCACCATCTGAGCCTTGATATGCACAGATTTATTTAATTCATTTAAAGAGTTAGACTAAATTGCTACTAAATCATTTTTAAAACAAAACTGGGATTGATGGGTGTGATTCTCCAACAAGAGATGATTATAACTAGATATTTCCATGATTATAACTAGATATTTCCATGATTATAACTAGATATTTCCATGATTATAACTAGATATTTCCATGATTATAACTAGATATTTCCATGATTATAACTAGATATTTCCATGATTATAACTAGATATTTCCATGTTACAAAACCCTAGCCATTTTTACCTCATTGCATGCAACTGGACTAGCGCAGATTGTGTTATAAATTTTTAATCTAGTTTAAAACGTGTTTAAGCTAACTAGAAGAGGCATTCATAAGTTATTATGTAGAAACTAATATTTCAGTTTGTTCAGTAAAATGTCAAATTACAACGTACACACCTCTACTCTAATTCAAACCTTCCATTAAGAAGCGCCAGGTAAATTGAAGAAGCTTTCTTCTGTTATCTCCACGAGATCGATATCATAAAACAGCACATTAAGCTTGATGCTGCTCATAACTTGCAGAATCAAGTTACCAGTGCTGAAAATTTGAAACTAATCGGAGTGGCACTCAGATATTATAACACGAAAAGCAGTGTTTGAATATTCTGATTTTTTTTTTCTAAAAAAAAAAACAAATTGAGGCCTAAACAAGACAAATTCTATCCAGTGTGTATATGAGTGTTCATATATGTGCTATGTACTTTGTTGAAGAGTATACAAGTTCGAATCCTGCTATGGACTTAGAGATAATGTTTGTAAATCATGTTGATCATAATTCACCACAACTGTTATTGGTGTTTAGAGGATTGGGTGCCATGACTGCAACTTATCTTATGTGAGACAGACTGGCAAGCCTCTGGATGTTAGAGTAACACATCATAAGTATTCAATAAGAACAGCTCAGGCATCAAATGTGATTTTCAGCCACGCACGAGTTTGCAACAATCCTGCTAATTGGTCAGAAAAACCAAAGTCCTAGTTCCATGTACTTTATGGCTGGAGAAGAAATATTGAAGAATATGCAATTATAAAATGTGATAAGCAATCATTATATAATGGTAGTTGTGGTTTATTCGAACTCCACACGTTTATAATTTGAGGCAATTGTGCATGACCTAAAACTGGATTTATATATGAATGTTTTACAGTGTCTTAAGTGTAATGGTTCCACTCCAAGGAATTAGGGTCTGTCTCCCTACCATCTTAGTTTAGGCCAATGTCTGCCCGAAGAGTCTGGTAGGACAGATAAATTATGACTGCCCTTGGTTAGACTAATAGATATCTTCCAACCCGTTTTCTTAATTTTCACAGAGAATTCCTAAGACAAATGCCAAACACATCAATATTTAGAATGTAAAGTCTTTTATGTCGTCCCGAAGTCTGACCGAATTTTTTGTAATTGTCATGTTACTAATGTTAAATTTACTAGGTAATCACTTTATTACCAGTGGTTGTGGGGTAGTATCTCTGTTTTTATAATGCTCAATCTTGCTGGCAACTGGCACTGTTAAGCCTGGGGCACTAAATGTCTCCTGTTTCCATACCACGTCCTTTCCGCAGCATTGCAAGCTCCTGATGTGCTGATTGCAACACGAAAGGCCTTGAGCTATCATTCAACTCCCCGTGTCGTTGTTTTCCATTTTGTATCGCTTGTGCTCTATTATTGCGCGCGCGCGCACGCACACACACACACACACACACACACACACACACACACACACACATATATATATATATATATATATATCATATAAAATAATATAATATATATATATATATATATGCAAAAACAATCGCAGACAGGCGATCTTAACAGTGCAAGACATACCACGGGGGTGGAAATCTTCAGCTCAAGTACTTTCACACTTCTCAGTTCATCATCAAGAGCTGTGCAATGTTGCAAGGGCAACAACAAGAGAAATAGGGTAAGTTTTCAGAGTATGGTAGTGCAGTGGCACTAGCAAGTCTCTGAGGGAGACCCAGCAGAATGCCAACCACACACCGGTCCACCCCACACACTACCCCGGATGGGGTCGGGTGGAGTAGGCCCAACAGTTTGCAGATAGCAGGAGGTAAAATAACTAGAAGATAATAGCCAGCCCTAAGCTTCTAATAGCTGGGAACAAGTCATGTGACGTAAAAAGTTAATTACAATAATGGATCCTTGATATTCCTTCATTTACAACCTTCTAACTAATGAAACAGGGAATAAAACACTCGTTTTGTCAACCAGTGTAGCAGAACATTCCAGAATATTCAGGAAATACTCTGTGTCACTTAATATGCCCGTGTGAAACCTCCTATTCAGACTTTTTTTCTTATAATAACTAGGCAATTCTTAATTTTAACACCATTCCTATCATTATTATCAACTAACATCCGCTAATATCATAGTTATCATTATAATATTACTAACAATATGACTCGGTAAACCATTAAACTAATTGCAATCACCATGTTGCCATCAACTATGTGTACCTTGTACCACTGTACCTAGACGGGTTAGGACCTCAACAGGTCACTCTGCGTCACTTTTGGGCTATCCTAGGATGATCGCACATGTGCACCCATACCTAAATGAACCCGCATGACTACTTCCTTATTACAGATGTTATATCACGCAGATTGCAGTCTGTGTATCAGCACACCACCTAGAGCACCTGTACTATTTCGATACCTGTACGCAGCAGTAGCTGGGTGGGTTATATCGACGGTCACAGCAGACTTAATATGTTAAATATCTAGTTTGTACAACCCATAATTTGAGTTATATACGGCATTCCCATCATGTTTCAAGAGGGAGGACTCATTTATGCTTCTTTCCGGCAGCCCATTCTGGTGAGTGATATGGGCTGCCTCCCAGATAATTGTACCCAACACTTCCATCATGGAAAGAAACATAATTGAGTCTTCCCTCGTGAAACATGATAGGAATGCCGTATTTAACTCAAATTATGGGCTGTACAAGCTCGATAGTTATTTAGTGGAGTCTTCTGTGCACAGCCGTACACAACAATGTTATACAAAAGCATAGGTTTGCCCTTTATGCCAGGGAGTTTCGTGATGTGTTGGTTATGTTCGACCAGAGTCTGCAAACTGAACATCATGGTAAGCCCCTCGTGAATGTCGATATAATATATAACATTTTGTTAAGTCCGTCGCGAACGTCGATATTTAACATGGTAGGTCTGCCATGACCATCGGTATAAAACACACTGCTATTACTGCATACAAGTAGCGTAATGGTAAAGGTGCTCTAGGTGGTGTGCTGCAGTACAGACTGCAACCTGGGTAATATAACATCTGTAGAAAGGAAGTAGTCATGGCGGTTCCTTTACATATGGGTGCACATGTGCGATCATCCTAGGATAGCCCAAAAGTGAGGCAGAGTGACGTATGGAGGTCCTAACACGTCTAGGTACAGTGGTACAAGGTACACAAGATACACATAATTGATGGCAACATGGTGATTGCATTTAGTTCAGTTGTTTACTGAATCAGGTTGTTGGTAATATTATAATTTGTCCATTTTATTTTGTCAATTTAAATCTAGTTATACTCTAGTTCTTGTTAACAACTTTATCAGACCCTAGTGCAATTGCAAGTATCATTTTATTTTGTATTTTTATATTATAAGTTTATACCTAGTTGTACTTAAGCTCATTCTAGCTCAATACCTAGGCAACACCAAATTCATTATATTAGACCTTAGTGCAGTTACAAGAGTGAGTCTGGTGCCATTTGTAAATTTTTTTTACAGTATTAGCTTATACCTAGTTGTACTTTATCTCATTCTAGCACAACACAGACAATATCAACTTCATAATGTTTATTAGTGTCTATACTCTATATAACCAAAGTGCTTTAGCTATATACTTGTCCAAACCTCCCACCACTACAGAAATCAGCATTAGAACTCGCCACATAATACAGGATATAAATAACCGCTATTTAAACCTAAAAGATGAATGATCACGTTGACCTTGATCTAAACCTCCATAATCTAACACACAATCAAAACTTATTGGAAAGTAACTGCCTTTATTACACAGCATCACAAGCCAGCACTATCCTGAACACTGCTCAAAGTCTATCAGTTCTTAACTACAACATCAGGTCCTTAAGCAAACACTATGATGACCTCCTGGCACTCCTTGAGTCACTAAAGACACCCTTCTCCTGCATTATTCTTACTGAGACCTGGCTTAAGCAGGACACAATAGACATCTACCCACTACCAGGATACACAGCAATCCACAACTGCAGACCATACCAAGTTGGGGGTGGTACTGCAATCTATTACTCTAACCATCTATCTTGTATTAGCACCAATTGCTTTGGTGATGAATATGGGGAATACATTTTTGCTAATTTTACTGTAAAAAACCTCAAGACGCCAATAACAATCGGTGCCATTTACCGGATACCCCACACAAACATCCCAAACTTCAGTGAGAATCTCAAGACACTAATAACAAACAGACAAATGAACAAGCACCACCTTCTCTTAGCTGGAGACTTAAATATCAACCTTGGCCTACCAGATGATCAGACTGTAACTGATTTCATCAACAATATGAACAACATACTTCTAAACCAACCAGGCTGACTGAGACTAGTGCAACCATAATAGACCACATATGGACCAATATACTAGCTCCACTTAAATCAGGGATAATCACAGACAGCACTACTGACCACTACCCAACCTTCCTCTTAACAAACATTAGTAAGCCACCACTCGAATACAACAAAGTTTCATTTAGACTCCATGACGAGGCCTCAATAAGGAATTCCACAGCAGACCTAGAGACTGTTGACTGGCCTACAGAATTCTCCAATGCCAATGGTATTGACGATTAGACAGACATTTTTCTTAACAAAATACTTAGACTATACAACAAACATTGTCCCATAAAAACGAAACAGATCACAAATAAACGGCTTGGTTGCCCATGGCTAACCAGCACCATTCTGAAATCCATTGATAAGAAACACCAATATGAAAAGCAATATAGACAGGGCTTAATACACAAAGATATTCTTAAACACTATTCATCAGTCCTCACCAAAGTAATAAAGAAAGCCAAGCAACTGTACTACTCCAGCAGATTCACTGACACAAGAGGAGATATAAAAAAGACCTGGAAAACACTTTCCCATATTCTGGGAACCCACAAACTGAAAAAAAACAAGAATATTGTCCTAACTAAACCTCATGTAACACCACTACATCCCACTGACACAGCTAACAAGATAAACGACTTCTTCTCAAACATAGGATCTAATCTCCCCAGTAAAATCCCACGTACCAATGCCCGTGCCGGGGACTACCTAGATGGGAATTTCCCAGATTCCTTCTATCTTGTACCAACTGAGTCCACGGAAGTCACCGAGATCATAAAGTCACTTAAAAATAACTCAGGAAATCTGTCTCACGTCCCACCATTATTGTACAAGCGAGCGGCCCATGTCCTTTCGCATGCTATTACATTGCTTTTTAACAAGTCTCTAGAAACTAGCACCTTCCCGACACTACTCAAGACAGCAAGGGTTACACCAATACATAAAGGTGGTGACCCTACAGATGTTAACAACTATAGGCCAATATCAGACTTACCATTGCTATCCAAAATATTCGAGAAACTCGTGCACAGGAGACTGTATTCATTTATAACGGCACAAAACATACTCAACCCTTGCCAATTTGGATTCAGGAAAAATAAAAGCACTAATGATGCAATTATAAAAATGCTAGACCTCCTTTACATAGCATTGGAACATAAAGGATATCCGCTAGGAATTTTTATTGACCTAAGAAAAGCGTTTGACACAGTTGACCACGGTATCCTACTCCACAAACTTGGCCACTGTGGTATAAGAAGCCTTGCGCTTGCATATTTCAAATCCTACCTTTCTAATATGAATCAGTATGTCACCATTAAAGACACAGCCTCATCAATACGGCCACTTGATACTGGAGTTCCGCAGGGAAGTGTCCTTGGGCCCCTGCTCTTCCTCATTTACATCAGTGATCTTCCAAACATATCCCAACACCTGAAACCCATTCTCTTTGCTAACGACACGACTTAGGTCATCTCCCACCAGAATCTTGCCACCCTCAACACCATTGTTAACGAGGAACTGCTCAAAATATCGACTTGGATGACAGCCAATAAACTTACACTTAACACTGGCAAAACCTACTGTATAATATTTGGTAGCAGAGCAGGTGTTGCGCAACTTAACATCAAGATCGACAACACTAATTGCCAGACATAATGAGAGCAAATTCCTTGGCCTATACCTCGACAACAACCTAAATTTTAGCACCCATATCCAACACATAACAAAAAAAGTATCCAAAACGGTGGGGATCCAGTGTGTTAATAAAAAAATATATATATATATATATATGGGATTGCCTCAAGGCTTTTGAGGCAATCCCAAGAATTCATGAAATTACCCGGTTTAAGTTTATGTACAATAACCTCTATCATTAAAATATGAATGTATGCAAACAATCGCAGACAGACGATCTTAACTATGCAAGACAGGCCACAGGGGGTGGAAATCTTTAGCTCAAGTACTTTCACACTTCTCAGTGCGTCATAAGTAGCTATGCAATGTTGCAGAGCAACAGCTGATTGAGTGAAGGGAAGTTTTCTAAGAGTAGTGCAGTGTGGGTCGGTCACCGGCCGCGACCTCTCTCGGAATGGCTTGGTGCCACCCCGCAACACCACCAATTCCCTAAACCCCCATATGGGGGAGGAGGGTTTTTAGATGTCAAGGATAATGAAATTACAAGATATAATAGCCAGCCCCAAGCTTTTTCTAGCTGCTTAGAACAGATAATGTTACTTGAGAATATAGATTATATATATATATATATATATATATATATATATATATATATATATATATATATATATATATATATATATATATATATATATATGAGAGAGAGAGATGACAGCGCCTGCACAAGCTATAGCAAAGTCATCAACATAGTGATGACCAAATATTGGATGGAAGAATAGAGGCCAAATCGTTTATAGCACGGAGAAAAAGTGTTGTGCTCAAGAAGACATCCCTGGGGGACACCTTCAGCTTGGACAAAGTTTGGGGAAAGCATATTATTAACCCGAACACGGAAATGTCTTTCAGTTAAGACATTCTTCAGGAAGAATGGTAGATTTCCTAGGTGGCCTAAGGAGTGGGCTTGGGCCAAAATATTGTACCTCCAAGTTGTGACATATGCCTTCTCAAGGTCAAAAAATATGGCAATAACTGAGTGGTTATTGGCAAAGGCATTACGAACATACATATCCAAGCGTAGTAAGGGGTCAGTGGTAGAACGGCCCTTACGAAAGCCATATTGACTAGTTGAGAGACAATTGTGTCTCTAAATATCACATCAAACGTCTATTTACCAGACGTTCCATCACCTTGCAAACAGCACTGGTAAGAGCAATGGTATGATAGTGAGAGGCATCATGTCCCGTAGTACCCGGTTTGAGGAAAGGGAGAACAATGGCAGATTTCCACAGCTGGGGAAGAGCTTATGACCCAATAAGATTAAAGAGTCGTAAGAGGACAGCAAGGGCTCAGTGATGCAAATGCTGTAGCATACGAATATGAATGCCGTCAGGCCCAGCTGCCGATGACCGGCAAGCTGAGTGTGTTGTCTTCTGTTCCAGAAGTGTAAAAGGCACATTATAAGATTCTTCTCTGACAGAAGAAAAGTTACGGTTCTCTAACTCTCTGGCAGACTTGAGGAACGAAACGAGGGGCATAGATGAAGCCCCTGAGAGATACGGGCAAGATGATTACCAATTTTAGTGGCAACGTCAAGAGGGTTAGCGATATCAACACCTGCAACCCAAAGAACAGGAAACGGGTCGGGAGAGTATTTACCACTCAGTTTCCGTACTTTTTTCCAGACTGCACTCATAGAGGAAGCAGAGGTGATGGTGGAAACATAATCTCGCCAGCAAGTGCGTTTAGTGTCACAGACGACATGGCGTGCGATAGCTCATTTCTGCTTAAAATCAAGGAGTCTCTCTGTGGTTCTAATGTACCGGTACCTGCCCCACACAGAGCGTTTCAAAAGTACTGCCCGAGCACAAGCAGGAGACCACCAAGGCACTCATTTCTAAGAATTCCTGCCCGATTGTGAAGCTGTGGTTAAAACTGAGGTCGAGAATAGGTGTAAAAGCTTAACAATGGAGGACGAAGAAGGAACCTCACTAAAAGCGGTTAGATGCGAGTAAAGGTCCCCATTTTTATTTGTCATATTTCCAGCATGGGCTACGAGGTGGTGATGAATACGAAGGAGAAGTATGAATGATTGGAAAATGATTGCCGTCATGCAAGTCCGGGAGGATAGACAAGGTGAAGTCTATTACAGTGGAGGAAGAGCAGACCGAGAGATCGATGCAAGAGAGAGAGAATGAGTACGAGGATCAAAATGTGTGGGAGAACCCGTATTTAAAACATGGAGGGGGAGAAAATCGAGAAAAGCTTCCAACTGAATGCTGTGGGAGTCACAGTGAGACCCCCCCTAGGAAATTGTGGGCATTAAAATCGCCGGTGGTGGTGGTAATGAAGAAACCAGAAATGCAACATCCGGGATAGATTAGGCTCGAGAAGGAAAGAGATACAAAGAACAGATTGTATACCTCTTATTCAAGTGTAGATGGGCTTCAGTGTAATGCAGCGAAGTATGAACAAAGACGGTATGGAATGCTGGTGTGTATAAGAAGTGCACTTTCATGAAAGGTTCCATCGGGAAAAAGATTCAATGAATATAATAAATCATATTCTGAGATGGGATGGATAACAGCGGAGTGTAATCTAGGTTCTTGTAAACAAACACAAACAGGGAAAAACTGGGAAAGCAACAACTGGAGCTCACCCCGGTTACCTCTGAGGCCGTGGATATTCCATTGTAAATAAGCCATGATCTGTGAAGAGAAAAATACATGAAATCTGAAGGCAGAGGTATCTACAGACTAGTAGGGTTAGAAAAGTCCACATGTGGCGATAGCGGAAAATTTTTAAGCAGTGAAGGATTGGGCCGCTGTGAAGAAAGGAGTTGTGCAGATGGAGAAGAGTGAAGAGGAGGAACAGGAGGTGGATCGGTGTCCATCAATTGTCTGGTCTCCTCAATATATTCGGAGATAGCTTCAAGTGTTTCTGAGGACAAGGACGTTGTATGTGATACAATACTGGAGATGGAAGAAGGAGGGTGAGTAAAGATCGGGGAGACGATGGAAAAGGGACGAAAGGGTAGAGGGAACTAGAGAAGAAGCTTTGGAAGGGGCAGGAGAGGAAGCAACATGGGAGGGGGCAGAAGAGGAAGAAACTTGGGAGGGGACAGGGAAAGAAGGTACTGTAAATGAATGATTCAGAGAACCAGCACGTTGATAAATTAGACACATGTGCAACTCTTGGGTATCTCTATTGAGGAAACGTTTCGCCACACAGTGGCTTCATCAGTCTATACTAAGGAGAATCGTGAAGAAGAGGAGGAGAATGAGGTAATCAGTCCCTCAACCTTGAGTCGATGTGGTCAGTCCATTAATCTTGTATTCTATTCAAGATTGATGGACTGACCACATCGACTCAAGGTTGAGGGACTGATTGCCTCATTCTCCTCCTGTTCTTCACGATTCTCCTTTGTATGGACTGATGAAGCCACTGTGTGGCGAAACGTTTCCTCAATAAAGGTACCCAAGAGTTGCACATGTCTAATTTATCAAGAAGGTACTGTACAAGGATGAGGATGAACCTCCACACTCGTAACAGAGCCAGTTAGACGTGACGAACCGGTTACAGAGACTGGGAATGAAAATGTGCAGATTGCAGAAGGGAAGGAAGGGTGAAAGGAGATTTTAACAATGGGGATGTTTTGAATTTCGGAGAAGGAGAGGGACAATGGGGAGTTGGTGATGCACGATGTCTCGTAAACACAGAAACTTTGATTGAGAAGAGGAAGACGTTAGAATAGAATGAGGTGCAGAGTTAGGGGCCTATGAGTCCAGGACAGCAAAAGAATTAGTAACAGGGGTGACTCTGGAAGGGGTGACTGCAGAGAATGCTGCAGAAGTTGGAACCCCAGTGGAGGGGGGACGTTTAGTAACTCGAGAATAAGAAATATGGGGAAGTTTCCCTTGGAGGCGTAGATGAGACTGCCATAGCATATGGGTTTCTTTCTGCCTCTTTGAGACAACGAATTTCACTCTCCTTTAAGTAAACCTGGCAACGGCGAGAGTAAGATGGGCGAGCCTCATGACAATTAAGGCAAGAGGGAGATAAACTACAAGATGTATTGGTATGGTCATCGGCACCACAGACTCGGCGACGGACCTGCAATATTTTGCTGGGTGACAAAAACGCCAGCAATTTCTACACTGTTGTGGTGTAGGGATCGCCTTCCGAACTTGTAAACGATGCCCCGCTATATATACAGAGAACAGAAGCTCACAGCAATCAAAAGTTAAGCAAGCTATATTGCAAGGGTTTCGTCTCTGTCTGTGGGCAGGGAGGACATAAGTGTCTGTTTTGAGAACTGGGAGGTCTTGGAGCTCTTGCTGCTCCAGAATGTTATAGCCACATGTCTGCAAATTCTGTTGGACAATGATATGGGGCAGAATGACAGTACAGCTATAAGAATTGAAGGAATTATGTTTTTCAATAGTTACAGGAATAGTATGTGATTAGAGGTCACGTGTAGTCACTGTCCTAAATTGTCAGGGAATTAGTATGGGGTGTTACTGATCACCATGGCCTGCTGTAGTGCTTTGAAATCTCAGGTTAAAGTGTTGAAGGAGGTTCTACTTCTTCGGGAGGAAAATAGGAGGCTGAAGCCTCACCTCTATGGGTCTGGGAGTGAGTGTGAGATAGTTGGAACTGGTGAGGAAAAGGATACCAGCAGTGAGCTAAAGAATTGAAGCCACTTTAAGTGACAAATGGTTTACAATTCAGGAAGAAGGAAGATAAAGAAGGTTAATAGAGAAGATGTGAAGGTAGAAAATCGATTCTCTGTTCTCCAGGACGAGTGTACTTCAGTGGTTAGTGAGGTTAAAGGTACCACTGACTCCCAAGCTAATCAAAGTAAGATTATTCTAATTGTAGAAGATTCTCAGGAAAGATATATGGACCGTGCTTTTTATAACAGAGATAGGAAGGTCAGACAGAGGGTGTGCCTCCCAGGAGCTGGCGTTGGTGGCATAGTCAGGTAATGGGAACATGCCCATTATCTTAGTGCTGGTGGAAATAACATCAGGAAGGGGAGGAGACAGAAGCTGCTGGATAAGTACAGGTCAGCCATAGAGGTTGTCAGGTCTAAGGGAAGGATCCCAATCATATGTAGCATCTTGCCTAGAAGGGGAGTGGGCAATGAATGAATGTCTAGGACAATTGGCATAAACTGCTGGCTAGACAGGTACTGCAAGGAACTTGTAATCCCATTCACTGATAACTCAAACAAATTCTATGGCAAGCATGATATGTATGCAAAGTCAGTGCCGGATCAGCCGGGCTGTGGCTCGTACGTTGGACTGTGTGCGGCCAGCTGTAACAGCCTGGTTGATCAGGCCCTGATCCACCGGGAGGCCTGGTCATGGACCGGGCCGCGGGGGCGTTGATCCCCGGAATAACCTCCAGGTAAGGGATAGGGTTCATCTCTCTGGGGATGGAGTAGTTACATTAGCCAACTCGATTGAGGGGGTCATTGATGGCTTGTCTAGGAACTTAAACTGATAGTTTATACAGGTATGTTTGTGGAAAACAATCAGGTTCCAGCATTATGGGTAAAAACTGCAGTTATTACCAGGATACCCCAGGGATATGCTTAAAAGACAATATTCAGAATAAAGTTGCTAGTAAAGGCAAAGCAATTGCTCAACAAACAAAGAGAGATAGTAGAGGTCAATGAGTGATTAGTTTCCTTAAGGTTTACTATACAAATAGTAGGAGTCCAAGAAATAAGATAGATGAGCTAAGATTACTTGCAAGTGCAGGTAGTATAGATATTATTACTATAACAGAGACCTGGTTTAGTTTGAAAGATAGAGAAATGCCTTCTGATTTAAACATACAGGGTTATAAACTATTCCACACCGATAGGGTCAACAGGAAAGGTGGTGGAGTGGCGATGTACGTCAGAGATAATTTAAATTGTTGTGTTAGACAAGATGTAAAATTAGAAACATCGGACACACAATCTTTTTGGTTACAGTTTCTCAAAGGTCGTGAAAAATTAATTTTGGGTGTGATTTATAGGCCCCCGAACTTTCATAGGGACTGCAGTAGGCTGGTATGGGACGAAATTCGTAAGGTGTCTAGATATGGAAATGCTGTGCTAATGGGATCTTTTAAGTTTAGACAGATTGGAACAATGTGACAGGAAATCTTGAGTCTAGGGACTTTCTTGATACGGTTCAGGACTGCTTTTTAAAGCAATTTATGGCAAAACTAGAGGAAACAAAGTGCTTGACTTGGTTCTTGCCAACAAAGAATCACTAGTTAATAATCTTGAGGTTAATGATAAGCTAGGGGAAAGCGATCACAAATCACTGTTTCAATATATCATGGAATTACCCAGATAACTGAAATCAAGTTGCTTTCCAAGATTACTTCTTGGCCGACTTCATGGGGCTGAAAAATTACCAGGGTGAGTTAATTGGGATGACCTTAATATGGGTCATGTAGTCAGGGTTGGTTGCCAGTGTGACACATTTCAGAGCATAGTGTTATCTGCCCAGACGAATTTTATCCCGAGTAGAGAAATTAAATCTAATAAAAATGATTCAAAATGGATAAACAATACATTAAAACATCTCACTGGTCAAAAGAGAGGCATATACAGGCGTATCAAAAGAGGGAAAAGGCAGTTAAGAAATCAATGTATTCAATTAAAAAGAGAGAAAAAAAGGAATAAGAAAAGCAAAAAGGGATAATGAGGCTAAAGTTGCAAGGGATTCGAGGTATACAAAAATAAGATTAGGGACAAGATATGTCAACTTTAAGAGTAACTCACGTCAGATCACTGACAGCGAAATTCCAGAAATACTAAATTATGAAGAACAGGACGATAATAAACTATTCACGATTAGGGTAACTAGTGACATGGTTATTGCGACCCCTGAATGGGTCACAATGTATACAATGTATATTACCTGTTCATATAATTTTATATTGCTTATATTTGCGATAATAGCTAAATCGTAAATATATTTCTTTATATTATTATTTGATTTAGTTATATTATTAGGTAGGATGTAACATTTATATAATATTCAGTGCTCATAGTTCGTAAGTGTTAAGTAGCTGTCGGCCTTGTCTAATTATCGCTCCGCTTGTTTCCCTGCCGGCTTCTCTGTAGTTGCTGGGCAGCAGCAGTCCACGGAGAGTCACGTGATCAGGGTGGGGTGCTCACACCTCACCAGGAGTGAGAGTCGAGCTGGCCTGCGCTAGGGATTCTGTTTGACGTGCCTTCCAACAAGACGGCCTCTCCAACTCTCCCTTGATGGTCATTGTTGGAAGATCGTCTCTGTCATTTTCTTGTTGTTGGTTCTGTGTAACTCTGTTCACAGAACAGACTAGACTTAGTAATTTTCGACGTTGTACTGAGGTTGTGTGTCGCATAGACACTCTGAGAAACTCAGGTCCTGAGCTGTAGTTTCTGACCTAATTTGTACTGGTATCTGTGCACTGTCACGGTCGGGGATTTTCTAATGCTGAACTTAGATTCAGTAGTATGTGAGTTTTTTGACTTTTGTGGAGGATCTGCAGATGGTTCCTACTTAGTGTCGTTATATTATCTTCTTGTTCCTGATTCTGTGTCGCTGTTGCTTGTTATATTGCTGTTCGGCTTAACAGTCGCTTTATTGTTCAAGCAAGCTGTTCTGATTGCCAGGTTGGTCAAGAAGTTAGTTTATGTGAGGACTTTTAGTCAGTCACTGGTTAAGTCTAGTCGAGTCTTGAGACATAGCGAACTACTTAGAGCACTTACATACACACAAACTTACTTGTATATATATGTATTATGTTATTAAATGCTAACAGTGTACCAGACGGTACTTAAAAACCATAAAGATGTGATATGTGCCTTCAGTACAATATTACTGTACACGAGAGAAGTGATTATTCTGATTATTTTGATTGCTTTAATTAATTTTGATATTATACGCCTAGACGACTTTGTTATTAATAAACTTATTAAATTTTAATTTCTTTAGTAGCCTACCAGTTGTAATCCTGAAGCAATATTGATTCTTATTAAATTCTAATGGATAATTGGACCAGGATACTGATTACTTGTTACAGAAACCCAGTAACAGGCTGGATGCTAGAGGGGCATTCCTTTCTAGTATTCACTGGAGATCTCTATGCTTATTAGATATCACGTTTTTTTGTAACAATGGTCCTCAGACAAATAGAGAAATTACAACATAAATCCTCAGGCCCTGATGAAATGTTTGCAAGGGTTTTAAAGGAATGTAAAGAGGAACTTAGCATACCTTTGGCTAATCTTTTCAATATATCACTACCAACTGGCATTGTGCCAGATAAGTGGAAAATGGCAAATGTAACACCTATTTACAAGGCAGGTCACAGGTCCTTAGCTTCAAACTATAGACCAACAAGCCTTACCTCCATAGTTGGTAAATTTATGGAATCAATAATTGCCGAAGCAATTCGTAGCCATCTTGAAAGGCATAAATTGATTAATGAATCTCAGCACGGTTTTACAAAGGATCGTTCCTGTCTTACGAATTTACTATCTTTCTTCACTAAGGTATTTGAGGAGGTAGATCATGGTATTGAATATGATATTTTGTATATGGACTTCAGTAAGGCTATTGAGAAAACTAAAGGCACACAGAATAGGAGAAATTTTTTCCTCGGTAGGCAGCAAAGAGTTTGCATAAATGGGGAGAAATCAGAATGGGGGCACGTCACAAGCGGTGTTCCACAGGGGTCAGTGTTGGGCCCGTTGT
Source organism: Cherax quadricarinatus (assembly GCF_026875155.1). Lineage (NCBI taxonomy): Eukaryota > Metazoa > Arthropoda > Malacostraca > Decapoda > Parastacidae > Cherax > Cherax quadricarinatus. The sequence goes on along the minus strand of NC_069403.1, from coordinate 112,500,645 downwards.
TGTTCACAATTTACATAAACGACATAGATGAGGGAATAAATAGTGACACAAGCAAATTTGCTGACGACACGAAAATAGGCCGTCCAATTCATTCTAATGAGGACATTAGTGCACTCCAGGATGATTTGAATAGACTGATGCAGTGGTCGAAGAAGTGGCAGATGCAAATTTAATGTAGACAAATGCAAAGATCTAAATGTTGGACAGGAAAACCATGCCAAATATAAACTAAATAATGTAGATCTTAATAATTCGGACTGCGAAAAGGATTTAGGAGTTCAGGTTAGCAGTAATCTAAAACCAAGACAACAGTGCATAAGTGTTCGCAATAAAGCTAACAGAGTCCTTGGCTTCATAGCAAGAAGAATAAATAATAGAAGTCCTCAGGTTGATCTTCAACTCTATATATCTTTGGTGAGGCTTCATTTAGACTGTGCTGCGCAGTTTTGGTCACCGTATTACAGAATGGATATAAATGCTCTGGAAAACGTACAAAGGAGGATGACAAAGTTGATCCCTTGAATCAGAAATCTTCCCTATGAGGATAGACTGACGGCCCTGAATCTGCACTCTCTAGAAAGGAATAGAATTAGGGGGGATATGATTGAGATGTATTAATGGAAAACAGGAATGAATAAAGGGGATGTAAATAGCGTGCTAAAAAATATCTAGTCTAGACAGGACTCGCAGCAATGGTTTTAATTAAGCTGGAAAAATTCAGATTCAGGAAGGATATAGGAAAGCACTTTTTTGGTAATAGAGTTGTGGATGAGTGAAACAAACCCCCGAGTACCGTCATAGAAGCTAAGATGTTGTGTAGTTTTAAAAATAGGTTGGATAAATATATGAGTGGGTGTGGGTGGGTGTGAGTTCGATCTGACTGGCTTGTGCTACTAGGTCGGATGCCGTGCTCCTTCCTTAAGTGAATGTGACTGACCTGACTGGGTCAAGGCATTGGCTTAAGCCGGTGGGAGAATTGGCCATGCCTCGCATGGGCCAGTAGGTTTGCTGCAGTGTTCCTTCTTATGTTCACATGTTGTAAGAAGAGAGAGATTGTGAGCTTGGTTAGCATTCTGGACAGTGATGATGCGTGTACCACTCTTGAGAGCATGAGAGGATATATCTCTACCAACATGGCATAGGAGCGCCTTGTCAATACTGTGGTCGGTAAGGTAGGCAGTAGAGGAAGTCGGTCATATTTTGAAACATAACGTGTAAAGGGAGTGCGTGATGTGCCAATCTTTTCTGAGTAGAATGAGAAGGAAGCGAAGTAGGTAATGGTCTCCGGCGTTTAGGTGTGGAGCCGGAGTTGGTCCAATGTGGGAGAGGCGGGGGATCCAAAAATTGCTGCAACATAAAGGGAGAAGCCGGAAGCATAGTCAAAGAAGAGTGGATGTCAGACATATCGATGGAGTCAAGCGAAACCCCGGTACCTGGAGCCGGTGTCGAAACAGCACCAACAGGACGTACAGGGGCATTAAAAATGTCCGAAGAGTGGTCTAATAACGAGGCAGGGTCAGAACAGGGTGCAGTATCAGGAAAGGGCCCGGGGGGAGCAGGTTCATGGATTGTGAACTCCATGGTTAGGTCAATCCTTTCTTTTTGTTTTTTAGAAAAAAAAGAAAGAAAATAAAAAAAAATAAAAAAAGGGTGGAACATGGATGAATAGCTCCTAGGAGGAGTGATAAGGCTGTAAATCTCCCTCTACACCCTGAGGACCTCAGAACCACAAGTAGTCAGATGCTGCGTGAAACCCGTGCCATTCCCTACCCTTCATGCCAGTAATCCAGCATTCCAGGATAGCAATCCGAGCCATCTCAGTGGACAAAAGAGAGGGTGGCTGGACACCCGCCACAAAGTATACCTCCTTTGGCCACCAGCCCCGGAATCTGAAAGGTAGCCTCCATAGATACACCCGTCACCCGAAAGACACCCAAAGCCACCCCCCGGGAGACCGGAGAGAGATCGGGATATCCCCAGGTGATCCAGATTCCAGGGCAAACTACACCACTGCCAAGGACCTCAACGGAATGGGATGGACCCCGGTAGCCTTCCTCCTGCCTAGGAACTACAGTGCCTGTGGGAAGAATCCCAAAGGCTGAAAATAGGAAGGGAATAGGGGAGGGATAGGGAGGAGGAGGAAAGGGAGAAAGGGGGGATGAGGAGGATGGGATAGGGAAGGGAGGATGGGGATAATTAAGTTTGGTCTGAGAAAGGAGACCAAAGGGTCTAATTCCTTAGACCAAGAGGTTCTTCACCACGCCAAGGAGCCCCCCTTGAAGAGGTGTAGGGTGTGTAGGAGAGAGGGAGATTACTTCCCTGTAAAAGTACAGTGGACTCTCAACCAATGGCATTAATCCATTCCAAAGGGCTTGCCGTTGGTCGAGTTAATTTTCCCCATAAGAAATAATGGAAATAGAATTAATCCGTTCCTGACACCCCAAAGTCTGAAAAATTTTTTTTTTACATGAAATATATATTTCTTTATATGGAAAGGAATGGGACATGCAAAATAAACAATAATTAAATGCCACTTACCTTTATTATGGAGTTGTTGATGAGTGATGTGCCAGCAGCAGGGGAGATTCAGGATTGTCTATTGCTTCCATAAAGACATCAGGTACCAAGTCCTTTGGTGGGGTTACCTCCCTTCTAGGACCAGCTTGAGAATCACTGGACCACCCTTTATCACCATCACTACCACCCTCTACCACCATAACAACGAGTACCACCCTCTACCACCATCACAACCAGAACCACCCTCTACCACCATCACAACCAGTACCAACCTCTACCACCATCACTACCACCCTCAACCACCATCACAACCAGCACCACCCTCTACCACAATCACAACCAGCACCACCCCTCAACCACCATCACAACCAGTACCACCCTCTACCACCACACAACCAGTACCACCCTCTACCACCATCACTACCACCCTCTACACCATCACAACCAGTACCATCCTCTACCACCATCACTACCACCATCACTACCACCCTCTACCACCATCACTACCACCTTCCACCACCATCACTACCACCTTCCACCACCATCACTACCACCTTCCACCACCATCACTACCACCTTCCACCACCTCACTACCACTTCCACCACCTCACTACCACCTCCACCACCATCACTACCACCTTCCACCACCATCACTACCACCTTCCACCACCATCACTACCACCCTCTACCACCATCACTACCACTCTCTATCGCCATCACAACCGGTACCACCCTCTACCACCACCACTTTCGTGTTTTTCTACAAACTTTTACTTGAATTCTATCTTGTTTCCCACATCCTTTACCAAAGGGCTTGCTCTAGAAGCTTTCTTGGGGCCCATGGTGGCTTATTTAGCGGTTACAAGCCCTAGAAACTGGAATAATCCAAAATGTATGGGAGGCACACATGGAAACCGACTGCAACAGCTTGTAAACAATGGCACACTGAGTCTTGGAGTGGCTGGGGACATGTTTCGGCCGAACGTCATTGGTTAAGTTTTTCGCCGTTGGTTAAGGCCTTTTTTCTACGGCAAAAAGCGCCGTTAGACGAAATTGCCGTTACTTAATGCCGCCGTTAGTTGAGGGTCGACTGTAGGTCTTAGGTGGGATGTGTAATGTCACAATGATTGTTTAACTTATAGATGGGGTTGTATAAGAAGCAAATGCTAGGGTGTTGGGGACAGGGGTGGAATTAAATTACGGGGAATCAAATACAAAATGGGAGTTGACACAGTTACTTTTTGCTGATGATACTGTCCTTTTTGGGGATTCTAAAGAAAAGTTGCAAAGGTTAGTGGACAAGTTTGGGAGGGTGTGTAAAGGTAGAAAGTTGAATGTGAGGCTGGCATCCTGGAAGGATGGCATCCTGGGAGGATGGCGTTCTGGGAGGATAGCATCCTGGGAGGATGGCATCCGGGGAAGATGGCATCCTGGGTGAACATAGATAAGAGTTAGGTAATGAGGGTAACAAACGATTTAGACAAAGAAAAATTAGATATGACCATCAAGGGAGGGAGTATGGAAAAAGTGAATGTTTAAGATATCTGTGAGCTGATTTGTCAGTGGATGGGTTTATGAAGGATAAGGTTAAAAATAGAACTGATGAAGGAAAAAGGTGAATGGTACGTTGAGGTGTCTGTGGAGACAAAAAATGTTATTCATGGTGGCAAAGTAAGGAATTTACGACAGTAGACTGGTACCAATACTCTTATGTGGGTGTGAAGCATGGGTTGTAAATGCTGCAGCGAGGAGGCCGCTGGAGGCAGTGTAAATATTATGCAAAGAATTCGTAGTGTGGAAATTAGGAGGAGGTGTAGAGTTACTAAAAGTATTAGTCAGACTGCTGAAGAGGTCATTTAGATAGAATGGAACAAAGTAGAATGACTTGAAGAGCATATAAATCTGTAGGGGAAGGAAAGTGGGGTAGGGGTCGGCCCCGGAAAGGTTGAAGGGAGGGGGTAAAGGAGGTTTAGTGGGCGAGGAACTTGGACTTCCAGCAAGCATGCGTGAGCGTGTTAGAAGTGAGTGAATGGAGACGAAAGGTTTTTGGGACCTGACGAGCTGTTGGAGTGTGAGTGGAGTGTGACTCAAGTCCGGCTAATCGGAAACCGGTTAGCCGGACTTGAGTACTGGAAATGGGAAGTACAAAGGAGGGGTTTGGTATATTGGCAGTTTGGAGGGACATCCGAACTGTCGTATCTGGGCGCCTCTGCAATGACAGTGATTATGTATGAGTGATGGTGAAAGTGGTGAATGATGATTAACGTTTTTTCTTTCTTTTTGGATCATCCTGCCTCGGTGGGAAACGGCCATTGTGATTCTGTTCCAGCGGCTCAGTGCGGCCGTTCAAAAGGGTAATGCCTGCTGTATTTTGGGCACACGCCCCAGCTCTGAGGAGCTGAATGAGATTTTCGCCTTATAATCGGTGATACACACGTAACAACATGTACCTTATATGCCACCTTTATATCAACAATGTATCTCTTAAATCTTCTGTACCATATTATGTAATAAAATATTCCTATTGGTAAAAAAAAAATATATTAAAAGATGGGGTGGTAGGGGAAGTGGAATATTCAAACGGCTTCAGGAAGAAATCCAAATATTCTTCCTTGAAGCCTTTTTATCCACTTCTCCGAGGCTATGGGTCCTACAATTTACACCAGAGGTGGACCATATCCTAGATATGAAATATATGTATATATATATATATATATATATATATATATATATATATATATATATATATATATATATATATATATATATATATATATATTATGTCGTGCCGAATAGGCAGAACTTGCCATCTTGGTGCAAAATTATAAATTTTTACATCAACATTAATGAAAAAAATGAGCAAGGCTCATCTTGCCATATAGGACAAGTGAAAATTTGTGTATGCAATAATTTCGCCAAAATCATTCTGAACCTAACGAAAAAAATATGTTTCACTGGGTTTGTTTAGTATTAAATTATTGTAAACAAATCTAAAATATATTTAGTTGGGTTAGGCTAAAATAAATTGTACTTCTTATAATAAGGTTAGGTAAGTTTTCTAAGAATCTTTTGGTGCAAAATTAAATTTTTTTACATTAACATTAATGAAAAAAATATATATTTAAACGTATAAGAGAAAATTTCAGAAAGGGCTTAATTTTAAATGAGTTCTTGCTAATTGACCAGTTTTACATATTGGCACGACATATATATATATATATATTATATATATATATATATATATATATATATAATATATATATATATATATATATATATATATATAGGAGGAGATCCAAATATTCTTCCTGAAGAATATTTGGATCTCCGAGGCTATGGGTCCCACAATTTACACCAGAGGTGGACCCCATCTACACACACACAGCAGGGAGAGAGAGGACCCATTAGCAACCAGTGAAGAGGCGGGGCCAGGAGCTAGGACTCGACCCCTGCAACCACAAATAGGTGAGTACACACACATGTATAAATGACCTGTCAGATATATATTCTACTCAAGCTTTAAGATTTTAACTTCTCGAATATATCGTAATTCTTCTCAAATTTTAATATTTATAAATGAGTATAATTTGTATAATCCTAAACCAATATTCATATTAATTTTAAAACTAATTTTTATGGAGGTTGCTTCTATTATATTTCTCTCAACCATGGACCTGTTTGATAGTTTTTTCGGTCCTTTGAAAATCAATTGGATGGTTAAAATCTCTTTCATGAATAAACAGTGTGTGAGAGACTTGTTCAATTCTAATACAATATTAACTTTGCTCTAATCATGGTTGAAGACTTTTCCTAGTTTGACCGCAATTAACTTTATCGCATTTTTTTACAGGGAATCTTATAGAAACAGCCATTAGCATTGCTTTGGGAAATTTTAATTAAAACTTTTTTTTTACTGTATCGAGATTTTTAAATACAACCTTGATATTAAACTTCCTAAGTGGAGAAGGTAAATCCAGAGAGTTTTCATGGTAAAGGAGAACCAACATAATTTTAGTTGATGGGGCCATCCCAACTCGGCTGTTTGTAGGCCAGTGCTGTACTAGGTCTTGGTGCTGGAGAAGCGAGAATCACCCATTCGGTAATGGCATTGATGTAGCCAGGATCCTGTATTCCTGTTGAGTCACTGAGGTTGTCCGGAAGAATTTGTTTTATTAACTCGTTTGATGCTGTGGATGAGAATAAGAAAGTTGGTAAGGTAGTCTCGGAGTATTTGCGTACTAACAGCCCCCCCCCCCCCCAAGCCTGACTGGAAGTGAGGCTTGCGATCACTGTCCATGTTCAAGGGAAAGATTCAGTACACTCTCTAGTATGTCTTTAGGAGGGTGTCATATTCCTTGAGTGTCGGACTGCTGAAAGCTGGGGAACGTCTCAAAACGTAGGTAAGTTTTGGGATGGACAAGCATCAGGTGAGTAGGTAGAAGGCATCATGTGTGCTAGTCTTTCGTTCTGCCATCCATCGTCCTAAGGTCTGAGATTTTTCTTTTCTACTATCAGATCAATGGCAGTGGACCCAAGAGGATGGCTCGTGCTCCTCGCAAATTTAAAATTTAAAATCATGGTTCCCCTTATTTAAAACATCTAGAAAAGGCAAAGAGTTATTTGGTTCCAACTCTACAGTAAATTTTAGGGGATGAGCTAGACTATTTAATTTAACAAGAAAATGGTTTATATCTATATTCTGAGGCATTAGACATAAAACATCAGTATAGCTGTACTACTTGAGAATTTTGCTTATTTGCAGTCCAGAGTTCATAGATGAAGAAATCTTGAAAACTTATGAAATGGCTAATGATCTCAAATACACAAAACGCTTAATTGATGAATCTTATAAATTTTCTAGAAATATTTTTGACAATTCAACAATGGATAAACAACCTTATTCAACTAAAAATATGTTGGTTCTTCCTTACGATGACAACTTTCTTGATATACCTTCTCTACTTAAGAACTTTAATATCATAGTTGCATTTAAGTCTTGATACAGTAAAAAAAAAATTATTAAAAATTCCCATAAAAATGATGACGGCTGTCTATTAATTCCTGTCAAAGATACGATAAAGTTTATTACAGTCAAACTGGGAAAAGTCTTGAACTAAGATTACAGCAACATAAATATAGCATTAGAATTAGACAAGAGTCTAATCCTCTTTTTATTCACGAGAAAGATTTTAACCATTCAATTGATTTTGAAAATGCCGAAAAAGTTGTATCAAGCAGGTCTATGGTGGAGAGAATTATATTAGATTGAAGCCTCATAAAAAACAGTTTTGAAATTAATATAAATACTGGTGTAGGATTATAAAAATTAGACTCGGTCATAATTAATAAAATTTGGGAAGAATTACGATTTGTTTGAGAAGTTAAAATATTAAAGTTTGGGTAGAATACAAGCTATGTCTGACAGGTCCCTAACCATCTTACCAGCACCATCATAAAAGTGTTGTATGTTGACCGTGAAGTGTAATCTCGCCCCTATATGCCTTCTGTTCATCTTTTATTTTTATAGTTCCTCGAAAATGTGAGAAATTATGAAAGCATTTGGAAGTTTATTATTCTTTTCACATTGATTGTTTTGCATGTATATATATATATATATATATATATATATAAATATATATATATATATATATATATATAATATATATATATATATATATATGTCGTGCCGAATAGGCAGAATTTGCGATCTTGGCTTAAATAGCAAGGCTCATCTTGCCATATAGGACAAGTGAAAATTTGTGTATGCAATAATTTCGCAAAAATCATTCTGAACCTAACTAAAAAAATATATTTCATTGTGTTTTTTAGTATTAAATTAACTGTAAACAAATCTAAAATATATTTAGTTGGGTTGGGCTAAAATAGATTGTTCTTGTTATAATAAGGTTAGGTAAGTTTTCTAAGTTCCTTTTGGTGCAAAATTAAAAATTTTTACATTAACATTAATGAAAAAATATATCTTTAAACGTATAAGAGAAAATTTAGAAAGAACTTAATTTTATATGAGTTCTTGCTAAATGATAGTTTTACATATTCGGAAACGATATATATTATATATATATATATATATATATATATTTATATAATTATTATATATATATATATATATATTTAATGACTGAAATAGAAATAAAGACAAATTTAAACATTAGTGTGAACTTGTACGATCTTGGTTAAAAGATATTTTATAAGAGTATGTGAATATGTAGGATCCTATAAAGAAGAGGTAAGGCCACTTTATAAACATTTTAACTTAGTTTAGCTTCGGAATTTTTATTAAAAAATATTTTAAGAGTAAATATTGTTCTTGAAGAGCTTAAGTCTTAAATCATCCATCAGAATCACTATGTGTCTGTAAAGTAATGCTGGTGTTATTATGATTAAATCTGACTAAATTAATAATATGATTTGTCTACTCTCTAACAGAATAAAATTTAATTTTAATAAAGATGGGTTGTTCCCATTAAATTTAAAATATGACGATAACTTTTACATGTTTAAGTATATTATAATATTTTGATGCCTTGGCCCAACTTATGTATTCTGATTTGCATGTTATTGGTTCTACTCCTCATGTTATTGGTTCTACTCCTCATGTTATTGGTTCTACTCCTCATGTTATTGGTTCTACTCCCCAATGTTATGGTTCTACCCCATGTTATTGGTTCTACTCCTCATGTTATTGGTTCTACTCCTCATGTTATTGGTTCTACTCCTCATGTTATTGGTTCTACTCCTCATGTTATTGGTTCTACTCATGTTATTGGTTCTGCTCCTCATGTTATTGGTTCTACTCCTCATGTTATTGGTTCTGCTCCTCATGTTATTGGTTCTGCTCCTCATGTTATTGGTTCTACTCCTCATGTTATTGGTTCTGCTCCTCATGTTATTGGTTCTACTCCTCATGTTATTGGTTCTACTCCTCATGTTATTGGTTCTACTCCTCATGTTATTGGTTCTACTCCTCATGTTATTGGTTCTACTCCTCATGTTATTGGTTCTACTCCTCATGTTATTGGTTCTACTCATTTGTTTCGTAAATTTCTGACTTGGGATTTATGGATTATGTAATTTGAAATGTTAATATTTAAATTTTGTTTTACTAATATCACACTAATATATGTAGTTAGAAACTGTTTAAATCTTCCCACCAGATATGTGATTTTTAACACTACTCAAATGAGACAATTTCTGAATTTTGCTGTTAAATATTGTTATTTCTTGTTCAACAATTATCCGTAGAACCACCATGATGTGTAGCCATGGCATTTCCCTTGACCCTACTTTCACGATCAAGATAGTTACATGAGTGTCCCTTGGATTTTAAACCACAGAGCTTCGCAAAGTGCGGAGCGTCATCATAATACCTTGACAACCTTCTACACACACGAAAAGTCGTCTCGATAAAGCTAGTTGCACAACTTATGTCTTTGTCTTAGTAATTTTAGAAACTGTCTTATAATCCACGTTATTAGTATCAATGTTAATGGGTGAAGGTGATTCAAGGAGGGATAATACAACGCGAGGGACATGGAAAGTAATCAGCTTTGATTCACTCAGTAGGAGAGTAGTTCCAGTTCCCTGAATCTCTTTAAAAAGAGATTAGACAAATATATGAATGGGAAGGGTTGAGCTTGATTAGCATCTGAAATACTGAAGCCAATTGTTGCGTTCTTTGGGAAGGGGTTGGACAGTTAGAAGGGTGGAAATGGTTGGTTTTCAATTGAACCAGCTGTTGCCTGTTCATATGTTCACCAGCCGCGCTAAATAACAGTAACTTGGTTTCGGTCTGACGACGATGAGAACTCCCAAGAGAGGTCAACCTTGAAGGTGATCACCCTAAGTGCAGGATAGATCCCAAGATTATTATTGCTTGTAGGCGTGAAAAGGTTACAGTGCTTGTGTGTCAGGCCAGAGTGTTTCAAGATGAGTCACGCCACAGTGTTTGTGAGTTAGGCCACAGAGTAGATGAGTCAGACTACAGTGTTTCAAGATGAGTCAGGCTACAGTGTTTGTAGATGAGTCAGGCTACAGCGTTTGTAGATGAATCAGGCCACAGAGTAGATGAGTCAGGCTACAGTGTTTGTAGGTGAGTCAGGCCACAAAGTAGGCGAGTCAGTCTACAGTGTATGTAGGTGAGTCAGGGTTCAGTGTTTGTAGGTGAGTCAGGCCACAGTATAGGCGAGTCAGGCTACAATGTTCGTAGGTGAGTCAGGCTACAGTGTAGGTGAGTCAGGCTACAGTGTTTGTAGGCGAGTCAGGCTACAGTGTTTGTAGGTGAGTCAGGCTACAGTGTTTGTAGGTGAGTCAGACTACAAGTTTGTTGGCGAGTCCGGCCACAGTGTTTGTAGGTGAGTCAGGTCACATGATTTGTAGACGAGTCAGACCACAGTGTTGTGCTTGTAGGACTGTCAGGCTACAGTGTGCCTGAGTTTGTAGGCCTGTGAGAAATCATTGTGGCTGAGTTTGTAGGCCTGTCAGACCACAGTGTTATGCTTATAAGCCTGTCAGGCCTATAAGCATAACACTGCACAACAGTTTTGTGCTGGTAGGCCTGTCAGGCCTATAAGCATAACACTGCACAACAGTTTTGTGCTGGTAGGCCTGTCAGGTCACAGTGTTGTGCTTGTGTTTCAATGTAGTCACTGTTGTGGAGAGCCAGAACCTGTGATTGGTAACATATAGTGGTGGGATTTATCCAGTGACTGATGGCACTTGACGGTCTTCCAGTGCCAGGTGACATAACTGACAAGATATTCATCAAGAAACTAGCGCCGCTTTGTGGAGAGGTTCACATTATGACTAATACAACATTGTGGAGGGAGTTCACTACTTGACTGGTGCCACTTGGTGGAGAGTTTCCTCGTGTAACTGGTGCCATAAAAGGTTCATCCAATTCCAGGAGTATTCGAGGCCACATAATGGTAAGGTTCATCCAGTGACTGGTGCTGCATAGTGGAGGGGTTCATCCTTTGACTGGGGTTGCTTTGTGGAGAGGTTCATCCAGTGTCTGGTGTTGCTTAGTGGAGAGGTTCATCCAATGACTAGTGCTGCATAGTGGAGGGGTTCATCCAGTGACTGGTGCTGCTTAGTGGTGAGGTTCATCCAGTGACTGGTGCTGAATAAAGAGGTTCATCCAGTGACTGGTGTTGCTTAGTGGAGAGGTTCATCCAGTGACTGGTGCTGCATAGTGGAGGGGTTCATCCAATGACTGGTGCTGCATAGAGAAGAGGTTCTTCCAGTGACTGGTGTTGCTTAGTGGAGAGGTTCATCCGGTGACTTAAGCCACAGAGTGGAGGGGTTCATCTAGTACCACCTTCCTACTGTGGAGATGTTCTGTCAGTGACTGGTTATATATAATGGAAGGTACATCCGCTAACTGGTGACTCGTATTGAAGATGATCATCATTGAATGGTGCCACTGAGAGAGTCACCCGGTGAGTGGTACCATATAGTGGAGAGGTTTATCCCATGATTGATGCTACACGGAAAGTAGAGATTTTTTACCCCATGTTTGGGATGCTACACAGAAGTAGAGATGTTTACCCCGGGTTGATGCTACCGGGGTAGAGAGGTTTACCCCCATAAATTGATGCTACACAGAAATTTAAAGATGTTTACCCCATGATTGAGGGACAGGGGGAGGGGTTAGAGATGTTTATCCCATGATTGATGCTACCCCGGAAAGTAGAGATGTTTTCCCATGTTTGTTTGCTACAGGGAAAAAGTGGGAGAGGGGACGATAAAAAAATGTTTGCGTTTTAGATACCTATTACCATATATTGGGGCCCCAATTACTTTTAACGATACATTTCCTTTTAGTTTTTTATAAATTAGGGATAACTTTTTTTCAGTATATTGGGAATGAAATTTCCCTCCCAGCCAGAAATTTAAATATATTAAAAAGCGTAGTTTTTTTGGAGATCCCAATTTCCTTGCCCATTCTAGTTGCAAGCAAATCCGGGGCTTAAAATTTAAAAAAATTCAAATTTTTTAAAATCCATCTACGAAATTTAGTAAATTGATGAAATAAATTTACGAAAATAAGTCCGAAATAAATTGGGTTTTTACAAAACCCATAAAAATAAGTTACCCAAATACTCAGGTATTTTAAATTTGGGGGTTTTTAAAAAAAAAACTGAAAACTAAAAAAAATATAAAAAAGATTTTGGGAATATGAAAAATTTAATAATTCAGAATTTGGGGGGCATTATCCCCATTATTAAAATAAATTTTTGTTTTTTTTAAAACATTGATAAAAAAACCCCCCGAAAAAAAAAAAATTTTCATTATTCAAACAGATGGGGTTTAAAAATAAAAAAAAAATTGTACAAAACCTTTTGGACAAAATTTTGGAAATTTTTTAAAAATTGAAAATTTGGGGAACATTGACTTATCCCCCAATTTTCAGGAGGTATTTTTGTTTCCTGTGAGGAGAAAAATGTTTTTTCCCCAAATCCCTGAACCAACCCTTTCCCCCTCTATTTGAAAAAGCTTTTGAATAAATTTACGGGGTTTAGGTTTCCCACAGAGGGAAGAACTTTTTTCTATCAGGGACTTAGGGGTTTTACTTTTTTAAAGGCCCATTAACGACAGGGAACTTTAAATTTGTCTCCCTTCATCTTTTGTTTGTGAAAAAAAGATACAAGGGGCTTTTGTTTTTTTTGTTGTTTTTTTTGTTTTGGGAAAAAACCTTGAGGCTGTTTTTGTCTCTTTGTTTTTAAATTGGGTTTTGTGGCTAAAATTTTTTTTATAGTTTTATCAAAATCAAACCCCAAGGGCTTAAATTTTTTTTCTTTTTTTTTTTAAACATTGTCGGGGGTTTGTTTTAAAGGGTGCTAAAAACCAGAACTTTATCGACTTTTTGAGCTGGGTGAATTATCTCCTGACTTTCATTTCTTTCTCTTATTGTAAAGGTTTTTTCTCACTTGGTCATCCATTGCAGGGCAATGAATAAATTATTCTTAAATTCGGGTATCTGGAAATTAGTAGGTTTTCGCGTCCGTTGCCCGTGGTGTAACTCTGGGAAACTTTTATTACATATTTATTTGAGATCTAATACTGTTTTTTCCCCCAAAACTGAAAGTCTTGGATCACTTTTTGTACTGGATTCGTAGAGAAGTAGTTCTTTCACTAAACATTAATTGTTTTGTGATATATTTTCAACAAAAAAAAAAATTTTGGAAATTTTTTAAAAATTTTGATGGGAGATGTATTATTAAGTAATACTTTTTAAAGACTGCTTCACGATGCTTTTAACATTACCCTTTAATGCTATTGCCCAACCCCCCGGGGAGGTTTAAAAATTCTGAATGAGCATGTGCTTATAATTCATTCGTTTTCTTAACGCCTGCGGGGTCTGCCCTGTAAGGGAGAGAGGGGAGAAGTAGCCCCCAGTGATGTCTTTTATTAAATCTCTGCTCCAGAATACAACCGGAAGAGCAGTAAAATTTTGGGAGAAAACATGACCAAAATTTTTGTATCCTTTTCCTTTAAATTATTTTATCTTGTGATGAGATGAAAATGAATATTGGAAAACTATATTGAATTTATTCACTTCTTGAATTATCTCAATTTTGAGCTGTTATTAGGCTCAAAGGGAAAAGATGTATTCTTAAAACTAACTGGTTTTTTATTGGCAATGTCATGGTGCAGGGGGTCGAGCCTTCCCCCTCCTGGCCCTGCCAGATTCCCTTTTCCCCAAAAAATCGAACCCCCGTGTATGTGCCCCTAAATCATGTTTTGGAACCCGCCCCCCCACCAACTTCAATTTTTTACCTTTTTTCTGAGCAGCCTGAGGCTGAAGAATTTTTTTGACATTTTCTTGGGCTTCCCTGTTGCTTTTTTTAAATTATCTTCCCCATTTTCCTGTTTT
>NC_069403.1:112466042-112485732 GCF_026875155.1 Cherax quadricarinatus | reverse complement strand
GTTAGTATTAAATTATTGTAAATAAATCTAAAATATATTTAGTTGGGTAAAGCTAAAATATATTGTTCTTGTTATAATAAGGTTAGGTAAGTTTTCTAAGACTCTTTAGGTGCAAAATTAAATTTTTTTACATTAACATTAATGAAAAAAAATATATCTTTAAACGTATAAGAGAAAATTTTAGAAAGGACTTAATTTTAAATGAGTTCTTGCTAATTGACCAGTTTTACATATTCGGCACGACATTATATATATATATATATATTATATATATATATATATATATATATATGTATATGTATATATATATAATATATATATATATATATATATATATATATATATATATATTATATATATATATATATATATATATATATATCCCAGGGCAGCTAGTTTTCTGTTCTAGCGGCTCAGTGCGGCTGTTCAAAGGGGTAATGCCTGCTGTATTTTGGGCACACGCCCCAGCTCTGAGGAGCTGGATGAGTTTTTCGCCTTATAATCGTTGATACACACATAACAACATGTACCTTATATGCCACCTTTAAATCAACAATGTATCTCTTTAATCTTCTGTACCATATTATGTAATAAAATATTCCTATTGGTAAAAAAAAATATATTAAAAGATGGGGTGGTAGGGGAAGTGGAATATTCAAACGGCTTCAGGAAGAAATCCAAATATTCTTCCTTGAAGCCTTTTTATCCACTTCTCCGAGGCTATAGGTCCCACAATTTACACACGAGGTGGACCCCATCCTATATATAATATATATATATATATATATATATATATATATATATATATATATATATATATATATATATATATATATATATATTATATATATATATATATATATTATATATAGGATGGGGTCCACCTCGTGTGTAAATTGTGGGACCTATAGCCTCGGAGAAGTGGATAAAAAGGCTTCAAGGAAGAATATTTGGATTTCTTCCTGAAGCCGTTTGAATATTCCACTTCCCCTACCACCCCATCTTTTAATATATTTTTTTTTACCAATAGGAATATTTTATTACATAATATGGTACAGAAGATTAAAGAGATACATTGTTGATTTAAAGGTGGCATATAAGGTACATGTTGTTATGTGTGTATCAACGATTATAAGGCGAAAAACTCATCCAGCTCCTCAGAGCTGGGGCGTGTGCCCAAAATACAGCAGGCATTACCCCTTTGAACAGCCGCACTGAGCCGCTAGAACAGAAAACTAGCTGCCCTGGGATATATATATATATATATATATATATATATATATATATATTATATATATATATATATATATATATTATATTATATATATATATATATATATATATATATATATATATATACATATACATATATATATATATATATATATATATATATATATATATATATTATATATATATATATATATATCACATTGGCCGTTTCCCACCGAGGCAGGATGATCCAAAAATAAAGAAAAAACGTTAATCATCATTCAACACTTTCACCATCACTCATACATAATCACTGTCATTGCAGAGGCGCCCAGATACGACAGTTCGGATGTCCCTCCAAACTGCCAATATACCAAACCCCTCCTTTAAAGTGCAGGCATTGTACTTTCCATTTCCAGGACTCAAGTCCGGCTAACCGGTTTCCGATTAGCCGAACTTGAGTCACACTCCACTCACACTCCAACAGCTCGTCAGGTCCCAAAAAACCTTTCGTCTCCATTCACTCATTTCTAACACGCTCACGTATGCTTGCTGGAAGTCCAAGTTCCTCGCTCACTAAATCTCCTTTACCCCCTCCCTTCAACCTTTCCGGGGCCGACCCCTACCCCACTTTCCTTCCCCTACAGATTTATATGCTTTTCAAGTCATTCTACTTTGTTCCATTCTATCTAAATGACCTCTTCAGCAGTCTGACTAATACTTTTAGCAACTCTCCACTGAGTCAACACACATGACTGACTCCACCACTGAGTCAACACACATGACTGACTCCACCACTGAGTCAACACACATGACTGACTCCACCACTGAGTCAACACACATGACTGACTCCACCACTGAGTCAACACACATGACTGACTCCACCACTGAGTCAACACACATGACTGACTCCACCACTGAGTCAACACACATGACTGACTCCACCACTGAGTCAACACACATGACTGACTCCACCACTGAGTCAACACACATGACTGACTCCACCACTGAGTCAACACACATGACTGACTCCACCACTGAGTCAACACACATGACTGACTCCACCACTGAGTCAACACACATGACTGACTCCACCACTGAGTCAACACACATGACTGACTCCACCACTGAGTCAACACACATGACTGACTCCACCACTGAGTCAACACACATGACTGACTCCACCACTGAGTCAACACACATGACTGACTCCACCACTGAGTCAACACACATGACTGACTCCACCACTGAGTCAACACACATGACTGACTCCACCACTGAGTCAACACACATGACTGACTCCACCACTGAGTCAACACACATGACTGACTCCACCACTGAGTCAACACACATGACTGACTCCACCACTGAGTCAACACACATGACTGACTCCACCACTGAGTCAACACACATGACTGACTCCACCACTGAGTCAACACACATGACTGACTCCACCACTGAGTCAACACACATGACTGACTCCACCACTGAGTCAACACACATGACTGACTCCACCACTGAGTCAACACACTACGAATTCTTTGCATAATATTTACACTGCCTCCAGCGGCCTCCTCGCTGCAACATTTACAACCCATGCTTCACACCCACATAAGAGCATTGGTACCAGTCTACTGTCGTAAATTCCTTTCTTTGCCACCATGAATAACATTTTTTGTCTCCACAGACACCTCAACGTACCATTCACCTTTTTCCTTCATCAGTTCTATTTTTAACCTTATCCTTCATAAACCCATCCGCTGACAAATCAGCTCACAGATATCTTAAATATTCACTTTTTCCTTACTCCCTCCCTTGAAGGTCATATCTAATTTTTCTTTGTCTAAATCGTTTGTTACCCTCATTATCTAACTCTTATCTATGTTCACCCAGGATGCCATCTTACCCGGATGCCATCCTCCCAGGATGCTATCCTCCCAGAACGCCATCCTCCCAGGATGCCATCCTTCCAGGATGCCATCCTCACATTCAACTTTCTACCTTTACACACCCTCCCAAACTTGTCCACTAACCTTTACAACTTTTCTTTAGAATCCCCAAAAAGGACAGTATCATCAGCAAAAAGTAACTGTGTCAACTCCCATTTTGTATTTGATTCCCCGTAATTTAATTAATTCCACCCCTGTCCCCAACACCCTAGCATTTACTTCTTATACAACCCCATCTATAAGTTAAACAATCATTGTGACATTATACATCCCACCTAAGACCTACAGTCGACCCTCAACTAACGGCGGCATTAAGTAACGGCAATTTCGTCTAACGGCGCATTTTGCCGTAGAAAAAAGGCCTTAACCAACGGCGAAAAACTTAACCAATGACGTTCGGCCGGAACATGTCCCCAGTCACTCCAAGACTCAGTGTGCCATTGTTTACAAGCTGTTGCGGTCGGTTTCCATGTGTGCCTCCCATACATTTTGGATTATTCCACTGTTTCTAGGGCTTGTAACCGCTAAATAAGCCACCATGGGCCCCAAGAAAGCTTCTAGAGCCAGCCCTTTGGTAAAGGATGTGGGAAACAAGATAGAATTTAAGAAAAAGTTTGTAGAAAAATACGAAAGTGGTGGTGGTAGAGGGTGGTAGTGGTGGTGGTAGAGGGTGGTACTGGTTGTGATGGCGATAGAGAGTGGTAGTGATGGTGGTAGAGGATGGTAGTGATGATGGTGGAAGGTGGTAGCGATGGTGGTAGAGGGTGGTAGTGATGGTGGTAGAGGGTGGTACTGGTTGTGATGGTGATAGAGGGTGGTAGTGATGGTGGTAGAGGGTGGTACTGGTTGTGATGATGGTAGAGGGTGGGACTGGTTGTGATGGTGGTAGAGGGTGGTGCTGGTTGTGATGGTGGTAGAGGGTGGTGCTGGTTGTGATAGCGGTAGAGGGTGATACTGGTTGTGATGGTGGTAGAGGGTGATACTGGTTGTGATGGTGGTAGAGGGTGATACTGGTTGTAATGGTGGTAGAGGGTGGTAGTGATAGTGGTAGAGGTTGGTACTGGTTGTGATGGTGGTAGAGGGTGGTTCTGGTTGTGATGGTGGTAGAGGGTGGTACTGGTTGTGATGGTGGTAGAGGGTGGTAGTGATGGTGGTAGAGGGTGGTACTGGTTGTGATGGTGGTAGAGGGTGGTACTGGTTGTGATGGTAGTAGAGGGTGGTAGTGATGGTGATAAAGGGTGGTCCAGTAATTCTCAAGCTGGTCCTAGTGGCATTAGAAAACCAAGAAGGGAGTTAACCCCACCAAAGGACTTGGTACCTGATGTCTTTATGGAAGGGAATTCTCCATCCAAGCAACAGACAATCCTGAATCTCCCTGCTGCTGGCACATCACTCATCAACAACTCCACAATAAAGGTAAGTGACATTTAATTATTGTTTATTTTGCATGTCCCATTCCTTTCCATATAAAGAAATGTATATTTCATGTAAAAATTTTTTTTTCAGACTTTGGGGTGTCAGGAACGGATTAATTCTATTTCCATTATTTCTTATGGGGAAAATTAACTCGACCAACCAACGGCAATTTCGACCAACGACAAGCCCTTTGGAATGGATTAATGCCATTGGTTGAGGGTCCACTGTACTTTTACAGGGAAGTAATCTCCCTCTCTCCTACACACCCTACACCTCTTCAAGGGGGGCTCTTTGGCGTGGTGAAGAGCCTCTTGGTCTAAGGAATTAGACCTTTTGGTCTCCTTTCTCAGACCAAACCTAATTATCCCCATCCTCCCTTCCCTATCCCATCCTCCTCATCCCCCCTTTCTCCCTGTCCTCCTCCTCCCTATCCCTCCCCTATTCCCTTCCTGTTTTCAGCCTTTGGGATTCTTCCCACAGGCACTGTAGTTCCTAGGCAGGAGGAAGGCTACAGAGGTCCATCCCATTCCGTTGAGGTCCTTGGCAGTGGTGTAGTTTGCCCTGGAATCTGGATCACCTGGGGATGTCCCGATCCCCCTCCGGTCTCCCGGGGGGTGGCTTTGGGTGTCTTTCGGGTGACGGGTGTATCTACGGAGGCTACCTTTCAGATTCCAGGGCTGGTGGCCAAAGGAGGTATACTTTTTGGCGGGTGTCCAGCCACCCTCTCTTTTGTCTACTGAGATGGCTCGGATTGCTATCCTGGAATGCTGGATTATTGGCATGAAGGGTAGGGAATGGCACGGGTTTCACGCAGCATCTGACTACTTGTGGTTCTGAGGTCCTCTTGGGTGTGGAGGGAGATTTACGGTCTTTTCATTCCTCTTAGGAGCTATTCTTCCATGTTCCACCTTTTTTTTATTTTTTTTATTTTCTTTCTTTTTTTTCTAAAAAAAACAAAAAGAAAGGAGTGACCTAACCATTGAGTTCACAATCCATGAACCTGCTCCCCCCGGGCCCTTTCCTGATACTGCACCCTGTTCTTACCCTGCCTCGTTATTAGACCACTCTTCGGACATTTTTAATGCCCCTGTACGTCCTGTTGATGCTGTTTTGACACCGGCTCCAGGTACCGGAGTTTAGCTTGACTCCATCGATATGTCTGACATCCACTCTTCTTTGACTATGCTTCCGGCTTCTCCCTTTATGTTGCAGCAATTTTTGGATCCCCCGCCTCTCCCACGTTGGATCAACTCCGGTTCCACACCTAAACGCCGGAGACCATTACCTACTTCGCTTCCTTCTCATTCTACTCAGAAAAGATTGGCACATCACGCACTCCCTTTACACGTTATGTTTCAAAATATGACCGACTTCCTCTACTGCCTACCTTACCGACCACAGTATTGACAAGGCGCTCCTATGCCATGTTGGCAGAGATATATCCTCTCATGCTCTCAAGAGTGGTACACGCATCATCACTGTCCAGAATGCTAACCAAGCTCACAATCTCTCTCTTCTTACAACATATGAACATAAGAAGGAACATTGCAGCAAACCTACATGCGAGGCATGGCCAGTCAGATCAGTCACATTCACTTAAGGAAGGAGCACGGCATCCGACCTAGTAACACAAGCCAGTCAGATCGAACTCACACCCACCCACACCCATTCATATATTTATCCAACCTATTTTTAAAACTACACAACATCTTAGCGTATATGACGGTACTCGGGGGTTTGTTTCACTCATCCACAATTCTATTACCAAACAAGTGCTTTCCTATATCCTTCCTAAATCTGAATTTTTCCAGCTTAATTAAAACCATTGTTGCGAGTCCTGTCTAGATATTT
The DNA here is from genome assembly GCF_026875155.1 of Cherax quadricarinatus. Lineage (NCBI taxonomy): Eukaryota > Metazoa > Arthropoda > Malacostraca > Decapoda > Parastacidae > Cherax > Cherax quadricarinatus. The sequence goes on along the minus strand of NC_069403.1, from coordinate 112,479,304 downwards.
TTAGCACGCTATTTACATCCCCTTTATTCATTCCTGTTTTCCATTAATACATCTCAATCATATCCCCCCTAATTCTACACCTTTCTAGAGAGTGCACATTCAGGGCCGTCAGTCTATCCTCATAGGGAAGATTTCTGATTCAAGGGATCATCTTTGTCATCCTCCTTTGCACGTTTTCCAATGCATTTATATCCATTCTGTAATACGGTGACCAAAACTGCGCAGCATAATCTAAATGAAGCCTCACCAAAGATATATAGAGTTGAAGAACAACCTGAGGACTTCTATTATTTATTCTTCTTGCTATGAAGCCAAGGACTCTGATAACTTTACTGCGAACACTTATGCACTGTTGTCTTGGTTTCAGATTACTGCTAACCTGAACTCCTAAATCCTTTTCGCAGTCCGTAGTATTAAGATCTACATTATTTAGTTTATATGTGGCATGGTTATTTTCCTGTCCAACATTTAGATCTTTGCATTTGTCTATATTAAATTTGCATCTGCCACTTCTTCGACCACTGCATCAGTCTACTCAAATCATTCTGGAGTGCACTAATGTCCTCATTAGAATGAATTGGACGGCCTATTTTCGTGTCGTCAGCAAATTTGCTTATGTCACTATTTATTCCCTCATCTATGTCGTTTATGTAAATTGTGAACAACAACGGGCCCAGCACTGACCCCTGTGGAGCACCGCTTGTGACGTGCCCCCATTCTGATTTCTCCCCATTTATGCAAACTCTCTGCTGCCTATTTGTCAACCATGCCTCTACCGAGGAAAAAAATTCTCCTCCTATTCTGTGTGCCTTTAGTTTTCTCAATAGCCTTACTGAAGTCCATATACAAAATATCATATTCAATACCATGATCTACCTCCTCAAATACCTTAGTGAAGAAAGTTAGTAAATTCGTAAGACAGGAACGCTCCTTTGTAAAGCCGTGCTGAGATTCATTAATCAATTTATGCCTTTCAAGATGGCTACGAATTGTTTCGGCAATTATTGATTCCATAAATTTACCAACTATGGAGGTAAGGCTTGTTGGTCTATAGTTTGAAGCTAAGGACCTGTGACCTGCCTTGTAAATAGGTGTTACATTTGCCATTTTCCACTTGTCTGGCACAATGCCAGTTGGTAGTGATATATTGAAAAGATTAGCCAAAGGTATGCTAAGTTCCTCTTTACATTCCTTTAAAACCCTTGCAAACAGTTCATCAGGGCCTGAGGATTTATGTTGTAATTTCTCTATTTGTCTGAGGACCATTGTTACAAAAAACGTGATATCTAATAAGCATAGAGATCTCCAGTGAATACTAGAAAGGAATGCCCCTCTAGCATCCAGCCCGTTACTGGGTTTCTGAAACAAGTAATCAGTATCCTGGTCCAATTATCTATTAGAATTTAATAAGAATCAATAGTGCTTCAGGATTACAACTGGTAGGCTACTAAAGAAATTAAAATTTAATAAGTTTATTAATAACAATAAAGTCGTCTAGGCGTATATCAAAATTAATTAAAGCAATCAAAATAATCAGAATAATCATTTCTCTCGTGTACAGTAATATTGTGTTGAAGGCACATATCACATCTTTATGGCTTTTAAGTACCGTCTGGTACACTGTTAGCATTTAATAACATAATACATATATATACAAGTAAGTTTGTGTGTATGTAAGTGCTCTAAGTAGTTCGCTATGTCTCAAGACTCGACTAGACTTAACCAGTGACTGACTAAAAGTCCTCACAAACTAACTTCTTGACCAACCTGGCAATCAGAACAGCTTGCTTGAACAATAAAGCGACTGTTAAGCCGAACAGCAATATAACAAGCAACACCAACACAGAATCAGGAACAAGAAGATAATATAACGACACTAAGTAGGGACCATCTGCAGATCCTCCACAAAAGTCAAAAAACTCACATACTACTGAATCTAAGTTCAGCATTAGAAAATCCCCGACCGTGACAGTGCACAGATACCAGTACAAATTAGGTCAGAAGCTACAGCTCAGGACCTGAGTTTCTCAGAGTGTCTATGCGACACAACCTCAGTACAACGTCGAAAATCACTAAGTCTAGTCTGTTCTGTGAACAGTGTTACACAGAACCAACAAGAAAATGACAGAGACGATCTTCCAACAATGGCCATCAAGGGAGAGTTGGAAGGCACGTCAAACAGAGAATCGCTAGCGCAGGCCAGCTCGACTCTCACTCCTGGTGAGGTGTGAGCACCCCACCCTGATCACGTGACTCTCCGTGGACTGCTGCGGCCCAGCAACTACAGAGAAGCCGGCATGGAAACAAGTGTAGCAATAATTAGACAAGGCCGACAGCTACTTAACACTCCCGAACTATGAGCACTGAATAATATATAAATGTTACATCCTACCTAAAAATATAACTAAGTCAAATAATAATATAAAGAAATATATTTACGATTTAGCTAATATCACAAATATAAGCAATATAAAATTATATGAACAGGTAATATACATTATATACATTGTGACCCATTCAGGGGTCGCAATAACCATGTCACTAGTTACCCTAATCGTGAATAGTTTATTATCGTCCTGTTCTACATAATTTAGTATTTCTGGAATTTCGCTGTCAGTGATCTGACGTGAGTTACTCTTTAAGTTGACATATCTTGTCCCTAATCTTATTTTTGTATACCTCGAATCTCTTGCAACTCTAGCCTCATTATCCTTTTTTTCTTTTCTTGTTCATTTTTTTTCTCTCTTTTTAACTGAATACATTGATTTTTTAACTGCCTTTTCCCTCTTTTGATACGCCTGTATATGCCTCTCTTTTGACCAGTGAGATAGATTAAATGTATTGTTTATCCATTTTGGATCATTTTTGTTTGATTTAATTTCTCTACTCGGGACAAAATTCGTCTGGGCAGCTAGCACTATGCTCTGAAATGTGTCACACTGGCAACCAACCCTAACTACATGACCCATATTAAGGTCATCCCAATTAACTCACCCTGGTAATTTTTCAGCCCCATGAAGTCGGCCAAGAGGTAATCTTGGAAAGCAACTTGATTGCAGTTATCTGGGTAATTCCATGATATATTGAAACTAAGTGATTTGTGAGCGCTTTCCCCAAGCTCATCATTAACCTCATGATTATTAACTAGTGATTCTTTGTTGGCAAGAACCAAGTCAAGCACTTTGTTTCCTCTAGTTGGTTTTGCCACAAACTGCTTTAAAAAGCAATCCTGAACCGTATCAAGAAAGTCACTAGACTCAAGATTTCCTGTCACATTGTTCCAATCTGTCTAAACTTAAAATATCCCATTAGCACAGCATTTCCATATCTAGACACCTTATGAATTTCGTCCCATACCAGCCTACTGCAGTCCCTATGAAAGTTCGGGGGCCTATAAATCACACCCAAAATTAATTTTTCACGGCCTTTGAGAAACTGTAGCCAAAAAGATTGTGTGTCCGATGTTTCTAATTTTACATCTTGTCTAACACAACAATTTAAATTATCTCTGACGTACATCGCCACTCCACCACCTTTCCTGTTGAGCACTGGTGAACACTCCTCCAGATGGGTCGAAAAAACTGGAACCGACCTCCGCATGAATCAGATACATGATCTATGTCAAGTAAGGCAACAGCGGCACTTCTCCGCTCCATGGAATATTACCCCATTCCAAACTACCATTCCTCCATTTCCCCCCAAACTACTTCTTAAATCACAACCAAAACTTCGCCTTGAAGCCAAACATGAGGCCTTAAGCTGTATTGATAACTTAGTCACACAGCACACACTCTCGCAAATTATTTACGTGATGGTTCTGTTCACCCAATCCACTGGTGCAGCTGGTAGTGCTGCTGTTGTCGTACGAGTGATGGCTCTCTTAAAGAAATTGGAGCACGCATCAATAATTGGCCTCTACCCCTTTAGACAGAACTGTTTGCCATACTCCTTGCACTGAAATGCATCTATGTATCAAAGGGTTGACAGTTTAAATTTTAATGAAATTTTCTGTCAAACCATAAACGCTCTCAACTCATTAAGCAAAAATTGTGGCATGTTGTGTCAGAAGCCAGACATAGGTATGGTAGGATTGTGGAACAGTGGGGTCAGAGTGCACATGCTGTGGATTCCATTCACATTGGTCTTCAGATGCATGATAGAACTGATAAATTTTGGGTAAGCTGTATGCTTTCAAAGAGTGGGGAGATTACAATCTTGGGTTTTAGGTAGTAGTTTCAGGAACAATAATACGAAAAGAACTTCAACTGAATTTTATGGACTTTTAAAGGGTCAGGGAGATTGACACCAGTGAGTCCATTTATATCACTATCATGCAGGAGGAGCCCATGTCTATGGTGCATCCAACAAAATAAGCAGACTCTTGGATGTCACTATGCCCGGCCGGTGGGTTACAAGTATCTTTGGGAGGTTAAATCACCCCCCACCAGATGTAGACCAAACGAAATGTAAACTTTGCCAGATGGACTATTGTCACACCCTGCGTCATTATGTACTGGAGTATGATCAAATTAATGAATTTAGAAACAACTCACTCAGAAATGTTCAAGAATGGCAAAGTATTTTATCCACAGTGGTATATTGCAAAACCATTCTGGAGAAATACCTGACTTTGCTAGCTGTAAATAAAGCATTACCACATGTGTGCATGTGTGTGTGTGTGTGTGTGTGTTTGTGTTTGTGTGTGTGTGTGTACATTCACCTAGTTGAGATTGCAGGGGTCGAGTCCAAGCTCCTGTGTGTTTACCTGGAGTTTAAATGGAGAGAGTTTTCCCGGGGGGCAACGCCCCCGCGGCCCCGGGCTGTGACCAGGCCTCCTGGTGGATCAGAGCCTGATCAACCGGGCTGTTGTGCTGGCCCGCACGCAAACCAACGTACGAGCCACAGCCCGGCTGATCAGGAACTGACTTTAGGTGCTTGTCCAGTGCTTGTGTGTGTGTGTGTGTTTGTGTGTGTGTTTGTGTGTGCGTGTTAGTTACCATTTTGTCCTAGGCACATGTCGATTAGACACTAGGCCTGTTGTATTTGCGAGTGTGCGTGTGTGTGTGTGTGTATGTGTATGAGTGTGTGTGTGTGTATGAGTGGGTGTGTGTGTGTACTCACCTATTTGTACTCACCTATTTGTGGTTGCAGGGGTCGAGTCTTAGCTCCTGGCCCCGCCTCTTCACCAGTTGCTCTTCACCGGTATGAGTGTGTGTGCGTGTGTGTGTATGAGTTTGTGTGTGTGTGTGTGTGTGTGTGTGTGTGTGTGTGTGTGTGTGTGTGTGTGTGTGTGTGTGACTCAACAATCAATATTTGCACCAATAACTCACTACAGTTGTGACCGGGTGTGGAAGTGTGAATTGCTCATTACACTATAATTTGTTCATGATTGTAGCCATGTATAAACGTAAGTAACAATTCTTACAGTATTCATTACCTTTGTAACTTGTGAGTTCATTACCTTGTACCTAGTTCAGCCATCCAAACTTTGGGGCCCAGTCCCTGGATCCATTACGTACCTCTGTAATCTGTAAATACCTTTGTAACTTGTCATTATTGTGACTAGACCTACCCGGAGTTCATTACCTTTGTAATTTGTGAGTTCATTACCTTTGTAAATTGTGAATTCATTACCTCTGTAACTTGCTCAGCTATCAAAACTTTGGAGTCCAGTCCCTGGACCAATTATGTACCTCTGTAATCTTTTGACTACCGCCCACAGGATGGGTATGGGGTGCATAATAAACATATTAAACTAAAAATTAAACTAATAGGATTGATGGCACAAATTAAAGTTCTAGCACGTAAGAGCGACCTTGAAAACACGAGAAAACCCGGAGCACAACGAGGCACGCGGCACTGCTCCACACTGGTTAACATAGCTGTTAACCTGGTTGTGATCTGAGTATATTGTTTTTGATATGGTGACATTTCGTATCAGATCATTATTGTTAGTGAAGATGAGGTCTAGTGTATTCTCCAGTCTAGTAGGCTCTATTATTTGCTGGTTTAAATTGAATTTTGTGCAGAGATTTAAAAGCTCGTGTGAGTGTGAGTTTTCATCAGAGCTGCCTCCTGGTGTTATTACTGCAACAATATTATTTGCTATATTCCTCCATTTTAGGTGCCTTAAGTTGAAATCCCCCAGGAGCAAGATGTTGGGGGCAGGAGCTGGCAGATTTTCCAGACAGTGGTCAATTTTTAACAGCTGTTCCTGGAATTGCTGGGATGTTGCATCCGGAGGCTTGTAGACTACCACAATGACTAGGTTTTGGTTCTCGATCTTTACTGCTAAAGCTTCCACTACATCATTTGAGGCATTCAGCAGTTCTGTGCACACAAGTGACTCTGAATGTACATAAGCATATTACTTGGCTAACTGATAAATAATAATTATCTTTGTTCATTTACTGTTATGTACATAATGATACATTCAAATAAATGCAATTTTCCACAGTGTGTGTGTGTGAGTATGAGTTTGTGTATGTGTGTGTGTGTGTGTGTGTGTGTGTGTGTGTGTGTGTGTGTGTGTGTGTGTGTGTGTGTGTGTGTGTGTGTGTGTGTGTGTGTGTGTGTGTAACTCAACAATCAATATTTGCACCAATAACTCATTACAGTTGTGACCGGGTGTGGAAGTGTGAATTGCTGATCACTCTATAATTTGTTCATGATTGTACCCATGTATAAACGTAAGTAACCATTCTTACAGGATTCATTACCTTTGTACCTAGTTCAGCTATCAAAACTTTGGAGCCCGGTCCCTGGACCCATTACGTACCTCTGTAATCTGTAAATACCTTTGTAACTTGTCATGATTGTGACTAGACCTACCTGAAGTGCATTACCTTTGTAAATTGTGAGTTCATTACCTTTGTAAATTGTGAATTCATTACCTCTGTAACTTGCTCAGCTATCAAAACTTTGGAGTCCAGTCCCTGGACCAATTATGTACCTCTGTAATCTTTTGACTACCGCCCACAGGATGGGTATGGGGTGCATAATAAACATATTAAACTAACCATATCAGTGTGGAATAGTTTATAACCCTGTATGTTTAAATCAGAAGGCATTTCTCTATCTTTCAAACTAAACCAGGTCTCTGTTATAGTAACAATATCTGTACTACCAGCACTTGCAAGTAATCTTAGCTCATCTATCTTATTTCTTGGACTCCTACTATTTGTATAGTAAACCTTAAGGAAACTAATCACTCATTGACCTCTACTCTCTCTTTGTTTGTTGAGCAGTTGCTTTGCCTTTACTAGCAACTTTATTCTGAATATTGTCTTTTAAGCATATCCCTGGGGTATCCTGGTAATAACTGCAGTTTTTACCCATAATGCTGCAGCCTGATTGTTTTCCACAAACATACCTGTATAAACTATCAGTTTAAGTTCCTAGACAAGCCATCAATGACTCCCTCAATCGAGTTGGATAATGTAACTAATCCATCCCCAGAGAGATGAATCCCATCCCTTACCTGGAGGTTACCTGGAGGTTATTCCGGGGATCAACGCCCCCGCGGCCCGGTCCATGACCAGGCCTCCCGGTGGATCAGGGCCTGATCAACCAGGCTGTTACTGCTGGCCGCACACAGTCCAACGTACGAGCCACAGTCCGGCTGATCCGGCACTGACTTTGCATACATATCATGCTTGCCATAGAATTTGTTTGAGTTATCAGTGAATGGGATTACAAGTTCCTTGCAGTACCTGTCTAGCCAGCAATTTATGCCAATTGTCCTAGACATTCATTCATTGCCCACTCCCCTTCTAGGCAAGATGCTACATATGATTGGGATCCTTCCCTTAGACCTGACAACCTCTATGGCTGACCTGTACTTATCCAGCAGCTTCTGTCTCCTCCCCTTCCTGATGTTATTTCCACCAGCACTAAGATAATGGGCATGTTCCCATTACCTGACTGTCACCAACACCAGCTCCTGGGAGGCACACCCTCTGTCTGACCTTCCTATCTCTGTTATGAAAAGCACGGTCCATATATCTTTCCTGAGAATCTTCTACAATTAGAATAATCTTACTTTGATTAGCTTGGGAGTCAGTGGTACCTTTAACCTCACTAACCACTGAAGTACACTTGTCCTGGAGAACAGAGAATCGATTTTCTACCTTCACATCTTCTCTATTAACCTTCTTTATCTTCCTTCTTCCTGAATTGTAAACCACTTGTCACTTAAAGTGGCTTCAATTCTTTAGCTGGTATCCTTTTCCTCACCAGTTCCAACTATCTCACACTCACTTCCAGACCCAGAGAGGTGAGGCTTCAGCCTTCTATTTTCCTCTTGAAGAAGTAGAACCTCCTTCTTCAACACTTTAACCTGAGATTTCAAAGCACTACAGCAGGCCATGGTGATCAGTAACACCCCATGCTAATTACCAGACAACTTAGGACAGTGACCACACGTGACCTCTGATCACATACAATTCCTGTAACTATTGAAAAACATCATCTTGGGTACCTTTATTGAGGAAACGTTTCGCCATACAGTGGCTTCATCAGCCCATACAAAGGAGAATCGTGAAGAACAGGAGGAGAATGAGGTAATCAGTCCCTCAACCTTGAGTCGATGTGGTCAGTCCATCAATCTTGAATAGAATACAAGATTGATGGACTGACCACATCGACTCAAGGTTGAGGGACTGATTGCCTCATTCTCCTCCTCTTCTTCACGATTCTCCTTAGTATGGACTGATGAAGCCACTGCGTGGCGAAAAGTTTCCTCAAAGATACCCAAGAGTTGCACATGTGTATAATTTATCAACGTGTCGGTTCTTTGAACCATTCATTTACAGTACCTTCTTCCCCTGTCCCCTCCCAAGTTTCTTCCTCTTCTGCCCCCTCCCATGTTGCTTCCTCTCCTGCCCATTCCCAAGCTTCTTCTCTAGTTCCCTCTACCCTTTCGTCCCTTTTCCATCGTCTCCCCGATCTTTACTCACCCTCCTTCTTCCATCTCCAATATTGTATCACATACAACGTTCTTGTCCTCAGAAACACTTGAAGCTATCTCCGAATATATTGAGGAGACTAGACCATTGATGGACACCGATCCACCTCCTGTTCCTCCTCTTCACTCTTCTCCATCTGCACAACTCCTTTCTTCACAGCGGCCCAATCCTTCACTGCTTAAAAGTTTTCCGCTATCGCCACATGTGGACTTTTCTAACACTACTAGTCTGTAGATACCTCTGCCTTCAGATTTCATGTATTTTTCTCTTCACAAATCATGGCTTATTTACAGTGGAATATCCGCGGCCTCAGAGGTAACCGGGATGAGCTCCAGTTGTTGCTTTCCCAGTTTTCCCCTGTTTGTGTTTGTTTACAAGAACCCAGATTACACTCCGCTGTTATCCATCCCATCTCAGAATATGATTTATTATATTCATCGAATCCTTTTCCCGATGGTACCTTTCATGAAAGTGTACTTCTTATACACACCAACATTCCATACCGTCAGCTCTTTGTTCATACTTCGCTGCATTACACTGAAGCCCATCTACACTTGAATAAGTGGTATACAATCTGTTCTTTGTATCTCTTTCCTTCTCGAACTTAATCTATCCCGGATGTTGCATTTCTGGTTTCTTCATTACCACCACCACTTCTGTTACTCGGCGATTTTAATGCCCACAATTTCCTATGGGGGTCTCACTGTGACTCCCACAGCATTCAGTTGGAAGCTTTTATCGATTCTCTCCCCCTCCATGTTTTAAATACGGGTTCTCCCACACATTTTGATCCTCGTACTCATTCTCTCTCTCTTGCATCGATCTCTCGGTCTGCTCTTCCTCCACTTGTCTGTCCTCCCGGACTTGCATGACAGCAATCATTTTCCAATCATTCATACTTCTTCATATTCACCACCACCTCGTAGCCCATGCTGGCAATTTGACAAAGCAAATTGGGACCTTTACTCGCATCTGACCGCTTTTAGTGAGGTTCCTTCTTCGTCCACCATTGTTGAGATTTTACACCTATTCTCGACCTCAGTTTTAACCACAGCTTCACATTCTATACCCCAATCCTCGGGCCGGAATTCTTAGAAATGCGTGCCTTGGTGGTCTCCTGCTTGTGCTCGGGCAGTACTTTTGAAACGCTCTGCGTGGGGCAGAGAGACTACTTGATTTTAAGCAGAAATGAGCGGTCGCACGCCATGTCATCTGTGACGCTAAACGCACTTGCTGGCGAGATTATGTTTACACCATCACCTCTGCTTTCTCTACGAGTGCAGTCTGGAAAAAAGTACGGAAACTGAGTGGTAAATACTCTCCCGACCCGTTCCCTGTTCTTTGGGTTGCAGGTGTTAATATCGCTAACCCTCTTGACGTTGCCACTAAAATTGGTAATCATCTTGCCAGTATCTCTCAGGGGCTTCATCTATACCCCTCGTTTCGTTCCTCAAAGTCTGCTAGAGAGTTAGAGAACTGTAACTTCTTCTGTCAGAGAAGAATCTTATAATGTGCCTTTTACACTTCTGGAACAGAAGGCAACACTCTCAGCTTGCCGGTCATCGGCAGCTGGGCCTGACGGCATTCATATTCGTATGCTACAGCATTTTCATCACTCAGCCCTTGCTGTCCTCTTACGACTCTTTAATCTTATTGGGTCATAAGCTCTTCCCCAGCTGTTGAAATCTGCCATTTTTCTCCCTTTCCTCAAACCGGGTACTACGGGACATGATGCCTTTCACTATCGTACCATTGCTCTTACCAGTGCTGTTTGCAAGGTGATGGAACGTCTGGTAAATAGACGTTTGATGTGGTATTTAGACACACAATTGTCTCTCAACTAGTCAATATGGCTTTCGTAAGGGACGTTCTACCATAGACCCTTTACTAATCACCAATGAGGTAGTCTTGTGGCTGACTACGTGCGTTTGGGATTTTCCTTGCTAGTTCTGATCCTATAGTAGAAAAGAAGATATTAAGTTCGTTGGCAATGTCTATAGGTTGTATGTGTGGTTCATCTGATTTCGCTAAGTTAATCTCTCTGATTCTAGACAGTTTTCTAGAGCCCAAAATTTCAGAGAGAGTTGTCCAGGTCTTTTTCACATTACCTGGAATATTGCTGTACACTAACAGCACCTTTCAAGGCAGGTGAAATTGCTGACCTAGAAAATGTACAGAGAACTTTCACGGCGCGCATAACGGAGATAAAACACCTCAATTACTGGGAGCGCTTGAGGTTCCTGAACCTGTATTCCCTGGAACGCAGGCGGGAGAGATACATGATTATATACACCTGGAAAATCCTAGAGGGACTAGTACCGAACTTGCACACGAAAATCACTCACTACGAAAGCAAAAGACTTGGCAGACGATGCAACATCCCCCCAATGAAAAGCAGGGGTGTCACTAGCACGTTAAGAGACCATACAATAAGTGTCAGGGGCCCGAGACTGTTCAACTGCCTCCCAGCATACATAAGGGGATTACCAACAGACCCCTGGCAGTCTTCAAGCTGGCACTGGACAAGCACCTAAAGTCGGTACCTGACCAGCCGGGCTGTGGCTCGTACGTTGGTTTGCGTGCAGCCAGCAGTAACAGCCTGGTTGATCAGGATCTGATCCACCAGGAGGCCTGGTTACAGACCGGGCCGCGGGGGCGTAGACCCCCGGAACTCTCTCCAGGTAAACTCCAGGTAATAATACCTGTTTGGACTTCCGCATTAGATTAGTAATAATTGAGGTGTCTGAACTGTTTTTCATATAGACGTTTTTTATCGATGGATTTAAGTATGCTATTTGTAACTCATGACTCACGAAATCGTAATGACACGATTGCAAACAAACCATACCACGGGTGGGGATAGAACCCGCGATCAGAGAGTCTCAAAACTCCAGACCGTCACGATAGCCACTGGACCAGCTAGCCACAATAAGATTCGTCCAACTAGGAATATTTTTACACTATAGGAAGGTTAGCATAGGCACCACTGTGACCACAAATGTAAGTATTTTAACGGCTTTGCAGGAGATTCGTCTGTAAAAACTTGCATTTGTAGTCACAGTGGTGCCTATGCTAACCTTCCTATGGTGTAGAAATATACCTAGTTGGACGAATCTTATTGTGGCTAGCTGGTCTAGTGGCTAACGCGACGGTCTGGAGTTTTGAGACTCTGACTGCGAGTTCTATCCCCACCCTTGGTATGGTTTATACTATTTGTAAGGCTGTTTAGTCTCTTTGTTGAGATTTGCTTCGTTTTCATTGGACAATGTTTATTGTAGGAATATTTTGACACATTCATCAATAGCATTAGAAATCGTCCTTATGAAGAAAGATTGAAGACTCTTAAATTAAATTCACTTGTTAGACGAAGAATGAGGGGAGACCTGATCGAAGTGTATAAGTGGAAGATAAGTATTAATAAAGGGGATACTAATAAGGTCAATATTAAACACAAATGCAGTATAATGTGATCCTTTATTGACTACGTTTCGCCCACACAGTGGGCTTTTTCAAGTCACAAACAGAACTACCTGGGGTGGAAGGAATGCGAGTATTTATAGTCCGGCTGAGGTCAGGTGAAGAATGCTGCATCTGATGATGTACCGAGTGGGGTTGTAGAGTCTAAAAACTTGGGTAGCTTGGAAAGGAGATTGGATAAGTTTGTGAGCAGACCTTCTACAGTGTTCTTATGTGGGATAGCGATGAAGAAGTTTCTTGGCAAGTGGTTCAGCTATGTTATAGAAGCCACTATTCTGGTTGAAGTTGTCGGATATAGAAATAAGTGATGATTCCAGGATTCTTCGGTATTGAGTGTTGTCTTCTGTGGCGATAAGTCTTGAGTTTCTGTAGTTTATCAAGTGGTTGTGTGAATTACGGTGTTGTACGCAGGCATTCCTTGTGTCGTCAGACCTGCTTGCGTATTGGTGTTCTGAAATACGTGTTTGGAGGTCCCTTGATGTTTCGCCCACGTATAACTTGTTGCAGTCATTACAAGGGATTATGTATACCCCTGCAGAGGATGGAGGCTTGTCCTGCCTACTACTGGTGATGTCCTTGATGGTCGTGGTTGTGGAGGTAGATACTTGGAATGATGTTTTGGCAAAGATGTTGGAAACATGTTTGGCAATGGAGTTGGTGGGAAGGACTATGTATCTCTTCGCCCACTGTGTGGGCGAAACGTAGTCAATAAAGGATCACATTATACTGCATTTGTGTTTAATATTGCCATTGTGTCGGTATTTTATACCATTTATTTCCATACTAATAAGGTCTTGAGGATATCTCTCCAAGAGAGAA
>NC_069403.1:112446398-112465542 GCF_026875155.1 Cherax quadricarinatus | reverse complement strand
AAGTCATTTATTCAGCCTGCGTATTGATGTACTAAAATAGTGTTTAAAGGCCTCTGGATGTTTCAAAACAGGGATAATTGATTACAATTATCATAAACCCGGCAGATATTTGGGTAATCCCCGGTAGATCTTGGAATGCGGTACGGAAAAAGATGTTGGAGGTGTATGGCAACATTTTTATTACGGGGGAAATATTTCTTCTGGTGGTATCTTGTCTGCAGTGCAAATAATGTAAGAATAGGTTGTGTGTGAACTTTTTTTTGAACAGAGCAGAGCTGGGAAAGATTCCCCTTGATAAACTTTCTGCGAATAAGCTATTTTTTAATAAAAATTAAAAATTTACTAAAAATAATAATAATAATAATAATAATAATAATAATTCCATATTTTAAAAGTAAGTTCAACATTAAAATAGCAGAGGAAAACATGATTAAACTCCCGGGATCCTCAACGTGAATAACAAATGTAACAATGTGAACGGGAAAAAGAGGCGAAAATAATAAACATTAATTCATATTTTTTTTATTTTTATTATTATTGTTATTTGTGTTGTATAATGTAGTAGTATTGGTAGTTATTTCTGAGCTCCCAAACCTTGCCAGCGGAGGCCATTGGTTTTTTTTAAGGTTCACCCCACCGTCCCCCCACTTACGGGTTTTCGATGCTTCCCCCAGATCCCCTCAATTCCCCCTTTCCCCCCATTCCTTTTCCTACACTCAAAAATCTTACCCCCCCCCGGTTCATGTGCCCCAGGAGTAAATCTGTGTCCCCTCAGATATTCTCCCTTCCCCACTTCCTGTCCTACACTCGGTAATCTTACCTTCCCCAGGTTCATGTGTAAAGGAGTCCATCTTTTCCCCCTCGAATTCCCCCTTCCCCATTTCCCTTTCCCTACACTCAGTAATCTTACCCTCCCCAGGTTCATGTGTCCAGGACTCCATCCGTGGGCCCCCGGATGTCATCCCTTCCCTTCCCCTGAACTTCTGGAAAGTCTTTTCGATTTTTTTGATGCCTAACCCAGCCCCTTACCCAGAGGTCACCAAGTCCCAACCCCAGGCCCTTTGGGTTTTCCAGGTATACACCCTTCACCACTTCCCTGAGGTCAGCAGTCCCACCCCAGGTCCGTGGTTCCAGGTATACACCCTTCACCACTTCCCTGAGGTCAGCAGTCCCACCCCAGGTCCGTGGTTCCAGGTATACACCCTTCCCATTTCCCCTGAGGTCAGCAAGTCCCACCCCAGGCCCGTGGGTCCAGGTATTCACTTCACCACGTCCCTGAGGTCAGCATTTTTCAGCCAGCCTTGAAGTACTGTCATATATGATATTACTCCCCAAAGGGTGTATTTAATATCGGTATACGAAGGTAGATGTTATTACAGAGGAGGACACGCAGATAATCTGTGCTCTGTAATATCCTCCTGGACAGACTCGAACGTCGACTACCTGAGACAACAAGAGAGATCTCTATACCAGTTCCTCCACCAAGGACTGGCCACCAGTGAAAATCTGGAACATTATTTTAATATTGTATCTACATCATTTATTATTTTTCTCAATTATTTAGCTGTGCAAAGGAATTTGTGAACGTTTTATTGCTTAAAATTAGTGTCGGTGTGTGAACTTTGTGTTCCCTGCATGGTAACTGAAATTTAATTGTTATTAGTTACATTTTTTTCTTGTTATTTGTCTTTTTTATTTGCCTGGTACCAAAGGTTCACAAGCGCGCGACTCTTCTATAATCAGTTCTGTATTCCTATACCACTTTCACACACAAACACACAGAGACTCACGAATAAGCAGCGCGCGCACACACACACACACACCACACACACACACTCACACCCCACACACACACACACACACACAACTACACATCCTCGTATGAAACCCCAATACTTTTATTCAACAGTTCATATAATCCTCTCTTTTCGGTATTTCTAGGTTTGTAAAACACAAACACGCACCACCCCTCACACTTTTACCTCTACGTTACAAAACACACACACACACACACACACACACAACACACACACCACACACACAGGAGCTGTGAATCGACCCCTGCAACCACAAATAGGTGAGTACACACATGTACATATAAATATATACATCACGTGTACAAACACCTTCAGTAGACAGTGACGGGTCAACACCTGAAAAAGACTCGTGTCAGGACTTCCTGATGATTATATTATCATCAATATTATCATCCCCTTGTGCTTCCTTGTAACTAGTTAATGGTCCAGGTAGGACCCAAAAGTCGTCCTGAGTTTGTCTCCTATGTGCAGGTTATTAGTGCATGTATGTATGGTAAGTATAATTTTTAAATGTTTACTTGTATTTAAGAATGTTTGAGCATCTGTATACACTTGAACATGCATACGTATGCATAAGTGGCTATCACCCCCAAGAACAAGATTAATGTTCACTATGATGAATGAACACGTGCATTAATAGTCAGTGTTATACGTGATGACTGACGTGAACAACACTGGTGTTCACCTTAACATTAATAGTGTTATACATGAACACTAACATGAACAACACTGGTGTTCACCTGTACATTAATAGTGTTGATAGTGCTTACTATTTAATATATTTTGTCTGAACATTGCAGATCTTGGCAATAAATGTGTTTTATTATAGAGAAATAAACACCGCAATAACCTCCTTGTAACAAGTCGTAAGTTTAAGAATTAGTAAGAACAGCTAGACGATGTTTTGGTCCCCCTTGACGATGTTTTGGTCCTCCTTGACGATGTTTTGGTCCTGGACGATGTTTTGGTCCTCCTGGACGATGTTTTGGTCCTCCTGGACGATGTTTTGGTCCTCCTGGACGATGCTTTAGTCCTGGACGATGTTTTGGTCTTCCTGGACGATGTTTTGGTCTTCCTGGACGATGTTTTGGTCTTCCTAGACGATGTTTTGGTCCTCCTGGACGATGTTTTGTTCCTCCTGGACGATGTTTTAGTCCTGAACGATGTTTTGGTCTTCCTGGACGATGTTTTGGTCTTCCTGGACGATGTTTTGGTCCTCCTGGACGATGTTTTGTTCCTCCTGGACGATGTTTTAGTCCTGAACGATGTTTTGGTCCTTCTGGATACTCTTAACAGAAATATTATCAGTGTTGCTGTTCAAATTCTTGACTTGTGATATATATATGTATATATATTGTTCAACAGAAGAGGTATAGTGAGATGATAATGAAGGTTAAGTAGAAGTGTTAGTGTACAGTGAGATGATAATGAAGGTTAAGTAGAAGTGTTAGTGTACAGTGAGATGATAATGAAGGTTAAGTAGAAGTGTTAGTGTACAGTGAGATGATAATTAAGGTTAAGTAGAAGTGTCAGTGTACAGTGAGATGATAATGAAGGTTAAGTAGAAGTGTTAGTGTACAGTGAGATGATAATGAAGGTTAAGTAGAAGTGTTAGTGTACAGTGAGATGATAATTAAGGTTAAGTAGAAGTGTCAGTGTACAGTGAGATGATAATGAAGGTTAAGTAGAAGTGTTAGTGTACAGTGAGATGATAATGAAGGTTAAGTAGAAGTGTCAGTGTACAGTGAGATGATAATGAAGGTTAAGTAGAAGTGTCAGTGTACAGTGAGATGATAATGAAGGTTAAGTAGAAGTGTTAGTGTACAGTGAGATGATAATGAAGGTTAAGTAGAAGTGTTAGTGTTAAAAGTGAGATGATAATGAAGGTTAAGTAGAAGTGTTAGTGTACAGTGAGATGATAATTTAAGGTTAAGTAGAAGTGTGTGTAAAAGTGAGATGATAATAAGGTTAAGTAGAAGTGTTAGTGTACAGTGAGATGATAATGAAGGGTTAAATAGAAGTGTTAGTGTACAGTGAGATGATAATGAAGGTTAAGTAGGGAAATGTTAGTGTACAGTTTAGATGATAATGAAGGTTAAGTAGAAGTGTTAGTGTACAGTGAGATGATAATTAAGGTTAAGTAGAAGTGTCAGTGTACAGTGAGATGATAATGAAGGTTAAGTAGAAGTTTTTAGTGTACAGTGAGATGATAATGAAAGGTTAAGTAGAAGTGTTAGTTTTACAGTGAGATGATAATAAGGTTAAGTAGAAGTGTCAGTGTACAGTGAGATGATAATGAAGGTTAAGTAGAAGTGTTAGTGGACAGTGAGATGATAATAAGGGTTAAGTAGAAGTGTCGGTACAGTAGATGTAATAAAGGGTTTAAAGTAAAGTGTCAGTGTACAGGAGATGATAATGAAGGTTAAGTAAAGTGTTGTTCAGTGAGATGTAATGAAGGTTAAGTAAAGTGTTAGTGTACAGTGAGATATAATAAAGGTTAAGTAGAAGTTTTTAGTGTACAGTGAGATGATAATGAAGGGTTTAAGTGAAGTGTTGGACATGGATGTAATGAAGGTAGATAAAGGGTGTTACTCATTGGTAATTTTCCTCATGAATTCTTTATCGTGTTGACTAAGCATAATAACCACTTGATAATTTTTGGAAAATTTTTAAAAAAACGAAAAAAAATTAAAAACGTTTAAAAATAATTAAATTTTTTAAATTAATATAAAAAATAAGAAACATTTTTTAGACCTAAATTTCCTTACTAATTCCTGTTTTTATTATTTCCATATAAAAGAAATTGTTATTTACTTAATGATCATTATCTAACAAAACATTTGACCAACCCAATTTTCAATGGTCCCCAAGGGAAATAAATTTCTGATTTAAAATTCCCCACCAAATCCCCCCCTCCACTCATGTATTTTCCCAACCTAAATTTTAAATACCCAAAGCCCTAGCCTAAATAACCCAATAGGTGACTGTTCCACTCATCAACTCCCTTTTTCCCAAACCAATATTTTCCCTAATCCTTTTTTCTAAATCTAAACTTATTAAATTTTAAATCCATTACTGTGGGTTTCTCTTGGAGGACACCCCTCAAAACCTTTTAATATCCCCTTTATTACCCATCTTCCATTATACATTCGATCTGTCTCCCCCTCTTTTCGTCTAACAAGTGATGAAATTTTAAAGAGTCTTCAATCTTTCTTCATAAGGAGTTTTTAAATGCATTGAGAATGTGTCAAAATATTCCCCGTAAACTTGTCCAATGAAAACGGAGCAAATCTCAACAAAGAGAAAACAGCCTTAAAATAGTAAAAACCATACCAAGGGCGGGGTGAACCCGCGATCAAGAGTCTAAAACTCCGACCGTCGCCCTTGCCCCGGGCCCCGCTAGCCCAATAAGATTCGTCCAACCATAATTTTTCACCATAGGAAGGTTAGCATGGCCCACTGTGACCAAAACAAATTTTTACAGACGAACTCCCGCAAAACCGTTAAAATACTTCATTTGTGGTCACAGTGGTGCCTTTGCAACCTTCCTATGGTGTAGAAAAAAACCCAGTTGGACGAACCCTTATTGTGGTAGTGGTCCAGTGGCTAACGCGACGGTCTGGAGTTTTAAACTCTCTGATCGCGGGTTCTATCCCCCCCGTGGTATGGTTTGTTTGCAATCGTGTCATTACGATTTCGTGAGTCATGAGTTACAAATAGATACTTAAATCCATCGATAAAAAACGTCTCTATATGAAAAAACAGTTCAGACACCTCAATTATTACTAATCTAATGCGGAAGTCCAAACATGTATTATTACCTGGAGTTTACCTGGAGAGAGTTCCGGGGGTCTACGCCCCCTCGGCCCGGTCTGTGACCAGGCCTCCTGGTGGATCAGATCCTGATCAACCAGGCTGTTACTGCTGGCTGCACGCAAACTAACGTACGAGCCACAGCCCGGCTGGTCAGTACCGACTTAAGGTGCTTGTCCAGTGCCAGCTTGAAGACTGCCAGGGGTCTATTGGTAATCCCCCTTATGTATGCTGGGAGGCAGTTGAACAGTCTCGGGCCCCTGACACTTATTGTGACACCCCTGCTTTTCATTGGGGGGATGTTGCATCGTCTGCCAAGTCTTTTGCTTTCGTAGTGAGTGATTTTCGTGTGCAAGTTCGGTACTAGTCCCTCTAGGATTTTCCAGGTGTATATAATCATGTATCTCTCCCGCCTGCGTTCCAGAATACAGGTTCAGGAACCTCAAGCGCTCCCCGTAATTGAGGTGTTTTATCTCCGTTATGCGCGCCGTGAAGGTTCTCTGTACATTTTCTAGGTCAGCAATTTCACCTGCCTTGAAAGGTGCTGTTAGTGTGCAGCAATATTCCAGGTAATGTGAAAAAGACCTGGACAACTCTCTCTGAAATTTTGGGCTTTAGAAAACTGTCTAGAATCAGAGAGATTAACATAGCGAAATCAGATGAACCACACACACATACAACCTATAGACATTGCCAACGAACTTAATATCTTCTTTTCTACTATAGGATCAAAACTAGCAAGGAAAATCCCAAACGCACGTAGTCAGCCACAAGACTACCTCATTGGTGATTACCAAAATACTCTATATATAGCACCTACAAAGCCTACTGAAGTCTCACTAATAATTAAATCATTAAAAAACAAGGCAAAAGACCTAAATATCTTGCCAACAATTATGTACAAAAAAGCACCCCATGTGTTGTCCCTCATTATTGCAACACTATTTAACAAATCTGTTGAATTTTCTACGTTCCCATCCATACTGAAGACGGCAAGGGTCAACCCGATCCACAAAGGAGGCCATCCTACAGAACTAAATAACTACAGACCAATATCTGACTGTATACTTCCTATCCCATAACATAGTGAACACCTGCCAGTTTTGGGTTTAGGCGAGAAAATGCACGAATGATGCAGTTATTCAGATGCTCGAATTACGTACTATATACAGCAATTGACAAAAATGAATATCCTCTGGAGTTCCTCATACTCCTACGGAAAGCATTTCATACAGTAGACCAAAAACTTAAGCATTACGGGGTCAAAGGACACTCGCTCAACTCCCTAAAATCTTATCTTACTGGTAGACTCCAGTATGTATACACAAATGGCGTATCCTCCAATACTCATCTTGTAGTTGTTGGAATACCACAGGGAAGTGTACTAGATCCTCTACTCTTTCTTACTTAAATCAATTACCTCCCAAATGCATCGCGACTCCTTAAACAAGTTCTATTCGCAAATGACACCACTTATGTCTTCTCCCACCCAAACCCGGCTATACTTATTAACACTGTAAACAGCGAGCTACATAAAACATCAAAATGCTTGACGACCAATAAACTTACACTCAATATAGACAAAACCTACTTCATGCTTTTTGGAAACATGGCATCCAGCTAAATATATCGATAAATGGTTCGCCCATTACAAGACACACTGAGGGCATATTTCTAGGTCTCCACCTGGACTGTAATCTTAAATTTCAGACCCACATCCCGCATATACCTAAGAAAGTTTCCAAAACAGTAGGTATCCTTTCCAAGATATGATACTATGTACCCCAAAGTTCTCTCCATACCTTATATCACACTCTAATATACCCTTACCTCACCTATGGTATTTGTGCTTGGGGATCTAGCATGGCCAATCACGTCAAACCTTTAATAACCCAATAAAAAGCGGCGGTGCGGATGATCACAAACTCCAGCGCCAGACAACACACTCCACCTCTCTTCAAAAACGTGAACTTACTTAATATACATAATATACACACTTGTTATTGTGCCTACTGCATATACAGAACATTAAACTCCAATATCAACCCTCCTCTCAAACTTCTCCTCGACAGCTTCAACAGAACATACAGGCATAAGACGAGGCACAAAAACTTTTTGACATACCCTGTGTCCGTCTCACACTTTTCAAAAATGCAATGCACATAAAGGGCCCGAAGATCAGGAACTCTTTGCCTGAAACAGCAAGAGGTCCCCTGCCCACAAATCAGTTTAGGCCCTTACTCAAAAATCATCTCATCTCTCAATAACAACATACACACATCTTGCTAAACCCCAACCAAATTCTAAGCAACTTCCCCAAATATTTTATTATCCCTTAACTATTAATACCATTATTACAAACTTATAAATGTATGTTTGCATCACTAATGAGTAAATGAACTTAATTACGAACTTAAAAATGTATGATTGTATCATAAATTGTACTACTTCATATTAATAATAGAGTGAAATATTAACTATTTGTATTCTAACACTCTTCACCTGTCTAGACTTAAGTAGTCTATAAGTATTTGGTTAAGTCTGCCTGAAATGACTCGGTATGATAGTGGCTTTCTTTGCTCCAATCAAATTATGATAAGTAAAGACACATAGTAACCTTAGCAAAGAAATAAATTGATATTATTATTTATTATTATTACTGCTACTGCTGCTGCTACAACCGCTGCTATAAGTATCTCTGGCAGTACAGTTTGTATGAAGATATCAGTGACATAAAATGAAAAGTGAATGGACAGAGA
Organism: Cherax quadricarinatus; assembly: GCF_026875155.1. NCBI lineage: Eukaryota > Metazoa > Arthropoda > Malacostraca > Decapoda > Parastacidae > Cherax > Cherax quadricarinatus. The sequence goes on along the minus strand of NC_069403.1, from coordinate 112,457,153 downwards.
CTGGGCTTGTCAGTCAACTAACTCCAATGGAAATATGATAGACAGTTCTCGATGACGCAATGACTTTCTTGGGTTATCCTGGGTGACTGACCCTCCGGGTTAAAAATCCGAAAAAATCTGATCTCATCTTATATTAATAAACTAGCCATTCAGGTGGCACGATTAAACAACCATTCAAAGGATGTTAATTTAACTGATTGACGGGTTACTTACTAACAAATAGACCCCTGACTCTTCAAGAAGGCGCTGGACAGGCACCTAAAGTCAGTACCTGACCAGCCGGGTTGCGGTTCTTACGTCGGTCTACGAAGGGTCAACAGTAACAGCCTGGTTGATCAGGCTGTGATCCACCACGAGGCCAACTCATAAACCAGGTCGAGGGGGCGTTGATCCCCAAAACTCTGTCCAGGTATACTCCAGGCAACTCTCATATCAAAACGAAATTTTCCCGAGAAAGTCCCCGATAACGGACAGCCTTTATTGGGTTATTCTGGGTTACTAGTCCTCTGGTTAAATAATTCCAGCAGATTTTTTTCTTTGTATTACGGGCAATTAATTCCTGCAATAGTTAATGGTTAGTTTCTTCACGCAGGAACCGTTTTCTATGATAACATAAGACGAAACTATTTGGATATAAGGATAACTCTCTCATTCTCCACCACCCTCACGCAGCCACCACTAATAAGATAAAATAAGATAAGATTTCTTTCGGTTTTTTAACCCCGGAGGGTTAGCCACCCAGGATAACCCAAGAAAGTCAGTGCGTCATCGAGGACTGTCTAACTTATTTCCATTGGGGTCCTCAATCTTGTTCCCCAGGTGCGACCCACCCCATTGGGAAAACCCCCAAAGGTACCTATTTGGGGCTAGGTGAAACGGGACAAACGGGTTTGTAAGAAAACGGGGTCGAAATGTTTCCCCCCGGGAATCGAACCGGGCCTTCCTTTGTGTGAAAGGGGAGCTTTACCCACCGGCCTTTTTTGTACTAAAACATTTTTATAGAAAGTTTTTAAAGTTTAAAAAAAAAAATTTTTCCCTTTTCTTAAAGCGGGGAGATAAAATTTTTGGGTACTTTTCCCACAAAAGAAAATAAATTATTAGTGCGGGAAAAGGTCCGTAAAAGGTTTTGAAATTTTTGGGGAAAAAAGGTTAAAATTTCTCATAAAAGTAAAGGGGAAACCCTAAGTTTTAAATCATATAAACATTCTTAAGAAATTTTTCCCCAAAAAATTTCGGGTAATCCCAAAATTGTTTTTTGATTTATTTTTTCCCCACATAAATGGATAAGACAATGAGGAGTGAAATGTGTGAAATTAATTGTTCACCTTAAAAAAAAGAAAAAATGACAGAAAAAAATACTTTAAAACTTGGTGAACCCCTTTAAAACCATTTAAAAAGGGAGGCCCAAAAAATTAATTAAATGATTCTTTGGGTGCCATAAGAAACATGAATATTTCAATGTGTTTACCGGGGGCCCTGGGGGAGGGGTTCCCCGGGGGTCAACCCCCCCGCGGACGGTCTGAGCCCAAGGGTTTCCTGATGGACAGAGCCTGATAAAAACCGGGGGCTTTTTGCTGCTGGCTGCAGGGAAAACCAACATACGAGCCACCCCCGGCTGAGGGGGGAAACTGACTTTAGGTGTTTGCCAGTGCCAGCTTAAAAGATTTGCCAGGGGTCTTTTGGGTAACCCCCCTTTTTGTGTGGGGGAGGAAGTTTGAACAGTTTTCGGGCCCCCGGCACTTATTGTAGGGGTTCTTAACGGCTAGTGACACCCCTGTTTTTTCCATTGGGGGGATGGTGCATCGTTTCTGCAAGTCTTTTGCTTTCGTAGTGAGTGATTTTTTGTGTTGGGAAGTTCGGTATAGTCCTCTAGGATTTTCCAGGTGTATTAATCATGTATCTCTCCCTCCCTTTCGTTCCCGGGAATACAGGTTTAGGAAACCCCAAAGGGGCTCCCAAAATTGAGGGTTTTATCTCCGTTATGCGCGCCGTGAAAGGGTTTTTGTACATTTTTTTGGTCGGCAATTTCACTGCCTTGAAAGGTGCTGTTAAATGTGCAGCAATATTTCCCCCTAGATAGAAAAAGTGACCCGAAGAGTGTCATCCTGGGCTTGGCCTCCCTAGTTTTTGAAGGTTCTCATTATCCATCCTGTCATTTTTCTAGCAGATGCGATTGATACAATGTTATGGTCCTTGAAGGTGAGATCCTCCGACATGATCACTCCCATTTCTTTGACGTTGGTGTTTCGCTCTATTTTGTGGCCAGAATTTGTTTTGTACTCTGATGAAGATTTAATTTCCTCATGTTTACCATATCTGAGTAATTGAAATTTCTCATCGTTGAACTTCATATTGTTTTCTGCAGCCCACTGAAAGATTTGGTTGATGTCTGCCTGGAGCTTTACAGTGTCTGCAATGGAAGACACTGTCATGCAGATTCGGGTGTCATCTGCAAAGGAAGACACGGTGCTGTGGCTGACATCCTTGTCTAAGTCGGATATAAGGATGAGGAACAAGATGGGAGCGAGTACTGTGCCTTGTGGAACAGAGCTTTTCACCGTAGCTGCCTCGGACTTTACTCTGTTGACGACTACTCTCTGTGTTCTGTTAGTGAGGAAATTATAGATCCATCGACCGACTTTTCCTGTTATTCCTATAGCACGCATTTTGTGCGCTATTACGCCATGGTCACACTTGTCGAAGGCTTTTGCAAAGTCTGTATATATTACATCTGCATTCTTTTTGTCTTCTAGTGCATTTAGGACCTTGTCGTAGTGGTCCAATAGTTGAGACAGACAGGAGCGACCTGTTCTAAACCCATGTTGCCCTGGATTGTGTAACTGATGGGTTTCTAGATGCGTGGTGATCTTGCTTCTTAGGACCCTTTCAAAGATTTTTATGATATGGGATGTTAGTGCTATTGGTCTGTAGTTCTTTGCTGTTGCTTTACTGCCCCCTTTGTGGAGTGGGGCTATGTCTGTTGTTTTTAGTAACTGTGGGACGACCCCCGTGTCCATGCTCCCTCTCCATAGGATGGAAAAGGCTCGTGATAGGGGCTTCTTGCAGTTCTTGATGAACACAGAGTTCCATGAGTCTGGCCCTGGGGCAGAGTGCATGGGCATGTCATTTATCGCCTGTTCGAAGTCATTTGGCGTCAGGATAACATCGGATAGGCTTGTGTTAATCAAATTTGTGGCTCTCTCATAAAAAATTCATTTTGATCTTCGACTCTCAGTCTGGTTAGCGGCTTGCTAAAAACTGAGTCATATTGGGACTTGAGTAGCTCACTCATTTCCTTGCTGTCATCTGTGTAGGACCCATCTTGTTTAAGTAGGGGCCCAATACTGGACGTTGTTCTCGATTTTGATTTGGCATAGGAGAAGAAATACTTTGGGTTTCTTTCGATTTCATTTATGGCTTTTAGTTCTTCCCGCGATTCCTGACTCCTAAAGGATTCTTTTAGCTTAAGTTCGATGCTTGCTATTTCTCTGACCAGTGTCTCCCTACGCATTTCAGATATATTGACCTCTTTTAGCCGCTCTGTTATTCTTTTCCGTCGCCTGTAAAGGGAGCGCCTGTCTCTTTCTGTTTTACATCTACTCCTCCTTTTTCTTAGAGGAATAAGCCTTGTGCATACATCGAGTGCCACCGAGTTAATCTGTTCTAGGCATAAGTTGGGGTCTGTGTTGCTTAGTATATCTTCCCAGCTTATATCGGTTAGGACTTGGTTTACTTGGTCCCACTTTATGTTTTTGTTATTGAAGTTGAATTTGGTGAATGCTCCCTCGTGACTAATCTCATTATGTCGGTCTGGGGCTCCGCGCATACATGACTGAACCTCAATTATGTTGTGATCTGAGTATATTGTTTTTGATATGGTGATATTTCTTATCAGATCATCATTGTTAGTGAAGATGAGGTCTAGTGTATTCTCCAGTCTAGTAGGCTCTATTATTTGCTGGTTTAAATTGAATTTTGTGCAGAGATTTAAAAGCTCGCGTGAGTGTGAGTTTTCATCAGAGCTGCCTCCTGGTGTTATTACTGCAACAATATTATTTGCTATATTCCTCCATTTTAGGTGCCTTAAGTTGAAATCCCCCAGGAGCAAGATGTTGGGTGCAGGAGCTGGAAGGTTTTCCAGACAGTGGTCAATTTTTAACAGCTGTTCCTGGAATTGCTGGGATGTTGCATCCGGAGGCTTGTAGACTATCACAATGACTAGGTTTTGGTTCTCGACCTTTACTGCTAAAACTTCCACTACATCATTGGAGGCATTTAGCAGTTCTGTGCAAACAAGTGACTCTGCAATGTACAGGCCAACCCCCCCCCCCTTTTGCCTGTTCACTCTGTCACATCTGTATAGGTTGTAACCTGGGATCCGTATTTCGTTGTCCAAGTGATCCTTTATGTGGGTCTCAGTGAAAGCCGCGAACATTGCCTTTGCCTCTGCAAGCAGTCCACGGATGAAAGGTATTTTGTTGTTTGTTGCTGGCTTTAGACCCTGTATATTTGCAAAGAAGAATGTTATCGGACTGGTGGTATTGTTGGTACTGGGGGGGATTTTTTTTCCGGCATTAGTATCTGTATCTGTTGGTTTGGAGTGGAGGCCATCGACTGTGGTTCCACTCCAGGAATGACTGGATTTGGTGTACGATTTCTGCCATTTCCTGCCAGTTTTTTTTCCTTCCTGGCACTAAAAAACCTCTCCCTCTTGAGTGGCTGTGGCTACCCAGGTTTTCCCATGGCCTGGATGTTTTGTATCTTTTTGTCCCCTTTAGATGGTATGCCTGGCAATTTAAGTTATAGCACAGTCTTTCCTGTACTGAAGAGGTACACAGTTCAGGGTGAAAAAGCTTACAGGAAGGGAGTTTGCATTTTCCTGTTGTCATATGGGCATGGCATTTCCTAGGGTGGTCATAGTTGCACGTCCCATCTGTTTTTCCAGATTTCCCATGCCAGCAGATACCGAGTGCATAGTATGTGCACAGGCTTGGTTTCCGTTTGCCTTGGGTTTCTGTGACTGTATTCCCTGTTGGTGCATGTTTCCCTGTCTTACTTCTATCCTCCCTAGCACCAACAATGGAGCTCCCACCAGTTGTTTTTGGTAATATATCCTCACTATTGCTAGTGGAGTCCTCTTGTTTGCTATTTCCTGCGGTATTTCTAGTTTGCAATATTGGTTTTATCTTATCTTTGACTACACTTGTTTCCCTACTATGGCTCCTGTCCCCTATGAGGTCATTTATATGTATTCCCTTTCCCTGCGTAAAATTTCCCCGACTCCCTGGACAAAAATCTCCAGCTTCACCATACTGTCTCCCAGGACAGCATCTCCAGTTTCCCCCATTACTGTTCCCAGGACAGCATCTCCAGCTTCACCATTACTGTCTCCCAGGACAGCACCTCCAGCTTAAAACCATTACTGTCTCCCAGGACAGCACCTCCAGCTTCCCCATTACTGTCCCCCAGGCCCAGCACTATCAGCCCCCATTTACTGATACCAGGACATCATCTCCAGCCTTACAGTTTCGGGACTACATGGCCAGTATCAAGGGCAGTACCATTCAGCCGGACTTTTATTTTTCCCATCTGTTGTAGAAAGCTTCCAGGTTTTTTTATGAAAAGCAGCTTTGATGTTGACCTCTTTTATACCCTTGTGATTTTAGTCCACAGATTTATCTCATTTGGGCATACCCAAAAACATTTCCCTGTTTTAATACTGCTTGTAGCTAGCTTTTGGGAAATATCTGCACAAGGGGCGTGACACCAATTTCCACAGAAATGAAATTTTATGCATGTGGAAGCCCGTTTGTTTGACCCGACCACAGACTACACACAGCTTCATAATGATTTGAATGGTTGATTTACTGCAATTCTACTAGCCAACCTCTTGAATATTCTATTAATAACCCGTAGGTGGTGCACAACGGAAACCGTTTGAAACCAGTCCCGGGTTCGGACAGTCAAGGGTTCGGACCAGTCAAGGGTTCGGACCAGTCAAAAGGGTTCGGACCAGTCTATCTGATCTGATCAGTGGGTCACTTATTTAAACCATACTGGTCGGTGATTTGAGCTAACACATGAAGGATCTACTGGAATTATCTACCCGAGTAATATGTGATTTGATTGATACAAAAGTATAACTTGCGTGTTGAAGGGGCCGGTTGGACTGCTGGCACTCCTACAATGACGAACGGTCGAGCCTCCACCTTGTTTATCAATCGCTGTATCTTGCTTCTCTATTTTTTTTTCCGTCTCCACCACAATAAATGCTATATTATCACTATAGTTGACTGGTGCAAATTTTGGAGGAAGGGCGGCTTTTTCTGTAGTAATAATTGCTTCTCGTTGTGTATATTGCGACCGCTGGTAACTACAGGTTATATGAAATTCACAGTAACGTCTGGTATTTCAAGAAAAGAAAACTAATGAAAGTCACTCCACTCCACTAAGTACCATTATAATACTGGTTAGTTGCTACACAACACTGTATTCTGCTATTCACTGGTATCACTAGATTATATGCGAGTACACTAGCAGGCAAGGAAGTTATTAAAACAGCTGACCTGTGGTAAGTTTCTGGCGACTTCTGGCACCTGCCCCTATAGGCTTATCACTTCATTTACAAATTCACCTGTTTTCAAATGACACTTTAGCCTTTATCATCAATATACTAGGGAGCCACTGTAGTATACACTATACACTATGTATACTCAATGCTTTCAGGGAGACTTTCTTTCCTCTGACACAAAGTTCAATTATTATTATTTTTTTTCACACGGGACAGGCCTATGATTCCCCTCTGGCAGTAAACTCTGCTAGGTAGTGCACACTAATTCTCCTTTTTTGACTCAGTATATAATGTTTTCCGCCCAGGATTGGTTCCAGGCGCTAGAGGGATATATCGTATAGGATTGATGACACAAATTAAAGTTCTAGCACGTAAGAGCGACCGTGAAAACACCAGAAAACCGGGAGCACAACGAGGCACGCTGGAGTGGAAATACACACACTGGTGTGAGTAAATTCTCAGATGTTTTTACTGATATTCCAGGTGTCACCTCCACGGTAGTCCATAAGATTGATGTGAAAATTTGTCTGGACTGCCTCCAAGTGAGTCGACTACCCTGGCAAGCTCTGTTGACACCGAGCTCTGAGGTCGGTACCTCAGCCTCACAAGTGGCTTATAGGACAGATTTTCATAAATGACTGATGTTGCAAGAAACCTCGCCTGCATGCACGTTTAAAGGACTAACTTACCTGGAGTTTACCTGGAGAGAGTTCCGGGGGTCAACGCCCCCGCGGCCCGGTCTGTGACCAGGCCTCCTGTCAGTGACAATGTTTTTTTTTTTTTTTTTTTTTTTTTTTGAGGATCTATTGTACTGGTTCAGATGTGGTCTAGTAGCAGCTGACTCATTAATTATAATTTTGATTTCTGAAAACTGGCGTCTTGTGAGTTTTTGAATGGATGAGATTAGTGTTAAATTATCCAGCAATTATTTAGTCTCCTGTTTGTAACTAGTATGTGACTAGATCTTATCACACATGTGCCCAAAACTAGCTATGTGATCCTCAGTGACCCAAGAAGATAAGGCTGCAGAGCTGTCAGCATCCCAGCTACTAGTATTAACATCAGCTTCAGGTTTTGGAACACTGTGCCATGGCTACAAGCCATGATACCATTGCAGCAATCACTCTTACAGCAAGCTGTGCAATTCCAGTCTTTCCATGGAGGTGTGGGACATGTTTCCATGTCACTGACGCTTCCACTACATTCTTCTTCTGTAGCACAGTGCATATGTTCAGAAAGTTGCCGTGGTGGACCAACTGACGAAGATGTGCTTTTCCATTTTTTTTCCCGAAGACAGTAAACTTCATCAGTACCACAAGATTCAACAGTGGCATCACATTTTCCTGTGGTCCCAGTTTGATCTTTACATACATGACACTTCAAATTCGTCACACTTACACACCCGTCGAACTTACTTGGTGTTGCAGCATATATCCTGATCTTCAACCTCCCTAGGCTTAGCCCCTTTGGACTTCCCCTCAGAAACCACGTGCAACCGGGAGCCTTAGTTCCTGCAATATTCAATCGACATTAGTGACCTGCCTGCACCTCAGAAATTCCTATATCCAAGGGGGTGTGTATCCCCTAGTATAACTATGCAGACACGGACACTAGCTTCTAGGCTGACAAGAGACGCTGGTACGTATTGGGCATGCACTGCCAGCTGCACAAAGGCCTACAGATCAACTCACAACTTTCCCCAGACGCTGGCCAGAATCCTATGAAAAAGTGGAGGTCTTGTCTTACTGTATGGGCCTGAAGGAGGACATCTATGGTACATCGAGGTGCCTCCACCAGATTTCCCCAGGTCTCATATGTGAGGAAACGTGGGGGGGCGTGTGAGGGAAAAGTTCAATAGATAGAAGTAGAGATATAGTAACGATAGTTTCATTACCGGCTACTAGTTAAGGTAGGGTAAGTCAAGCTCCCGCCTTCCTTCCCCCTCCCCGAAAGTGATAGTTTCATTGGCGACTACTAGTTAAGGTAGGGTAAGTCACGCTCCCGTTTTTCCTGCCTTTTCTCCCCCACCCCTAAAGTGATAGTTTGATTGCCGGCTGCTTGTTAACGTAGGGTCAGTCTAGCTCCGGCTATCCCTTCCCCTCCCTGTTCCCCCCCCCCCCGAAAGGTGACGTGTGGGGCTCTGGTCAAACAGTAAATCACTCGACTCACAGCTCCCAACACTACTGTAAGTACATGCCTGCCTTGTATTCTAGTGGATTTATTGGATAAAAGCTTCACTTTTGACCAATAATTAACTTAGTCCTTTCAGTCTTGCTCTAGGTTGACTGTTGTAATAATCACCACGTCTTTTGAGTAATGTACACTGCCATGGAGAGTGATTATTTAAGCAGTAGGTAACCTGTCGTATGTAGACAGCCTGTACTGTCTGCACAGACAGCCCATGCTGTCTGCCAGCTTAGTTCATATTTCGCGCTATGCTGGTGCTGCCACCTAGGCCTTGCCACTTCAGTATGCCCAGACTTGCCTCGCCCTCACTCACACAGCGGCCTGGCATCAACACACAAGGCCTCCCAGCTCTCTCTCGTGGGATGGCCCTGCCCGGGCCATGGGCACAAACACACAAGCCTGTGGAACCCACCTACGACTGAACAATAAAGTAAGAAGCATCCGAAGACGTATCATTAACCACCCGCTTGCTACAGCACCTACCAACCAAATAAACCCGTTATAAATGGTGACAGCGGTGCTCGCAGCAGTTGTGTTTGCCTGGAGAGAGGGAGGAAGAGGTATGAAGTCATCTTCACTTCATCATCCCATACAAGAAGCATCCGTCTCTCAACGAGTTATCCTGATGTCGTGTCTGCACTTTTGAGTATCCAGACACAGGTACTAGCAGGATCCAGCCGAAATTTGTCGAAAGTCTTCGAGAATTGTGAGTGGCGTCACAGTGACCCCACGCTACAGCGTCCCACGCTACAGTGTCCCACACTGTTTCCCAAGTCACATGTTCAGCGTCACTTGTATGCTGTTTTTGTTCAGCTCAGCACAGCTGTTTTAGCAAGCCAGAGGCGAGTTTTGTGGTGATTTCTGCGTCCAGTGTGAGCTTCTCCACGTGTTTGTGGGTGGAGGAGGAGGAGGAATGGCTAGATGCTCGCCCCGCCATACACTCACCCACGCTCCTCGCCACCACACTACCATACACCACTCACCACTGCTCACTCCCTCTGCTGTGTTCTCTGCTGTTTTTCATGTGAATTCGTCGCCAGTGCTGTGTATCCGAGTGCCCGAGGCCACTCGAAGCTGCGTGGATCAGCATGCCACGTAGATCACGACACCACGTGGATTGACACCACGTTGGGTGTGGCCGATGTCACGTAGACCTACAAAGCCACGTGAGTTACCAGATATCCCAGGCCACATGCTGTGGTCTGCTGCCCGCATCACATCGACGTCACCCACGATGCTGCCCGACTTCATGACGTCACGATGTCTGCTAACGTCACCTCACGATGTCTGCCTGACGTCACCTCGAGATGTCTGCTGACGTCACCTCACGATGTCTGCCTGACGTCACCTCGAGATGTCTGCTGACGTCACAGCCCTGCTGATGTCACCTCGCGACATCACGCCTGACATCACATGATGTCACCATCGAGTGTTCAGTAATTATTTCAGTATTGTCGAGAAGATTGAGAGAAAATATATGTCGTGTGTTAATTAATTCCTCTCAGTCAGTGTTCTCACATTTAAGTATATGTCTTAGTGTCAGTTTTGTGCACAGAAAAGCATCATTTGCTAGTTAAGCCATGTTGTACCGTATGTACAGCTGTGTGTTTTTAAAGTTTCCGTGTGTCCAGTGATGTCTGTGGTCAGACCCTTGAGTTGCACCACTGTGCTAAGTCACCCATGTGACCAGTGTGTTTGACAGCTGATTACTCAGCCCTGAGCGTACGAGCCCTCTTGTACAGAAAGCTTTTATACTCGTCGCTCGTGATGTTCTGCAGAATCGTACCTGCTACGATTCCCATCGAGATTTGTTTCACTTCACCTCCAGACCGTCAGAGTGCAGTTATATGTAGAGAAACAAGTCTGGGGACGCTTAGGCTAACCTCTGCTATAACTCCAACTGTCGAGAGATGATACTCGTCAAGCCGCAGCCAGCCCTGTCGGCAGGCGCTGTGTCAGCCTCGTGTCACAAGCTTCAGTGAGCAGCCGCACAAAGA
>NC_069403.1:112412493-112445898 GCF_026875155.1 Cherax quadricarinatus | reverse complement strand
TTTTTAAACTGAGGGGGGTCAAGAGGCCCACTGTCCAAAGAAAAAAAGGTGAAAATTCGGTAAATGTTTCGCGAATCTAATATAAACGCCCTTTTAGTGAAGGTACAGTCCAATGGCATGAATGTGTCAACCATTCTAGAGACACTGGAATGTTCCTGTATTGTTATCTCAAGTAAGCTTTTCCCTAACCTAGATTCTTCACGTATAAGTCCACTAAATTAACTGACTATTTAGGAAGAAGCGATTCTATTTCCAACAGTCAGATTGTTTCGTTAGGTGCAAATGGTTCTCAGGATGGGTAGATGCCGTAGTTGCCCTCGATAACCTCTGTTCTGTTTGGTTGGGAACATACAAGGGCTACTTTCCCATCTGAAAAGGACTTTTTTGGAATTTGGAGTTTCCAAGGAAGGGTTGGAACCTAATATCTCTTTTCTTCACAGATAGTTCCAGATGAGATTCAGTTGGATAACTTAAATCAGAGAGCTGATGTTACAAAACTCCGTAACACCTTTATAAGTCAGTCACTTAACTGGACAACGCAGACACCAAGTGGAAAACTACGTGGGCACAATCTTTTCAACAACTAGACACAATTAACGTCCTTACCAGAGCTCAGTCTAAGGTAAAACCTATCCACCCATTAGTTCTTCCAAGGAAAGCCATTGAGCTGTCTCATATAGATTTAGAGGGTCTTCAAAAGACTTGTCCTTCCTTAGAGGAATCTCGGAAGTTAGCTTTAAATGGCAAGGTGATACAGAGAAAGAATTTTCTTACAAGTTTGAGTTCAAACCGATCTTTTGTACAAGACTATAGTGTCTGCGGACAAACCCAATGACGTTGGTCGAAGCCTGTTAGTCATTCCGCAGGATTGCCGGGAAACCATTTTAAAGATTTCTCATGATATACCAGTCTCTGGCCATTTTTCACATAGGAAGACCTATAATAAAATCAAGGACCTATATTTCTGGCCTAGTATGTCCTCTGACATCTATAAGTACTGCAGATCATGTCACGTATGTCAACTTTCCACGCAGAAGGGTAGAACTAGGAGAGTTCCTATGGTAAAGATGCCAATTTTCTCAGTCCCTTTTGCAAGGGTTGCAGTAGATATAGTTGGTCCTATCACACCTCGCTCATCAGGTCATAAATATATCTTAACTATGATTGACTATGCGTCCAGCTTCCCAGAGGCGGTACCCTTAAAATCCATTACGTCCATAGAAGTCGCAGAAGCCTTATTTTCTATTTTTTCACGTGTAGGTATACCTCGTGAAATTCTGTCGGATAAAGGGGCACAATTCACTTCAGAATTAATGGAACACGTTTATCAACTTGTGGGTGTTAAACCTCTTTTCACTACACCTTACCATCCGATGTGTAACGGAAGAGTGGAGCGACATGCCATCCTAAAGTCAATATTAAAAAAACTTGTATTCTTAAACCAACGGACTGGCATAGATTTCTACCATGTGCTCTTTTCGCAATGCGCGAGATTCCAAGTGATTCCCTTGGTTATTCCCCTTTTGAATTGCTTTATGGGAGACAAGCTCGTGGACCACTATCTATTTTGAATGAACTTTGGTCCAAAGATATTAAACCTGAGGTTCAAAACAGCTATCAGTTTCTTTTAGATCTAAGGGAAAGATTGGAAGAAACCGCCGATTTGGTCGGTAAAAACCTAGAGATGTTTATGGAAACGTACAAGACCTATTTTGACCATAAAAGCTCCAAGCGTACGTTTAATGTTGGTGATGAAGTTTTAGTTCTCCTACCTGACAAATCCAACATTGTTAATTACCTGGCGCGGACCGTATAAAGTAGTGAAGGTCTGTAATAAGGTAGATTATATCTTGGATGTCAAGGGTAAAGAATGTATCACGTCAATATTTTGAAACGGTACCATCGAAGAGAAGTTAATCTTTGTGTAAATTCCTTTGACGAAGATACTACTTCTTTCGGCTTGGTTACAAGTGGTGATTCGTACGAGTGTAGAGTTTGTATTATAGATGACGAGTCTTTTACAGAATCGAAGGAACTACTGGATATCTTAACGCATGATCCCTCACCAAAGAAGTCAAATGTCAACATTAACAACGACTTGTCAAATAAAAAAAAGTCTCAAGTAAGTGCCTTAGTAAATACATTTTCTGACGTATTCACAGAGGTACCAGGACTTACCACCACTATTGTACACAAGATTGAATTGTCGGATCATGAACCAGTAAGGCGGAAAATCTACCCTGTTCCCGTTCACTTACGGAAAACTTTTGATAATGAGGTTGACAAACTATTTAACTTAAATATCATAGAACCTTCGAAATCAGCTTTGTTCACCAGTTATGGTTAAGAAACCCGATAATTCTTACCGACTGGCACAAGATTTTCGTTATTTAAATACTATAACTAAATGGGATGCAGAACCCATGCCAGTAATTGATCATGACTTGTATAAATTCCATGACTGCAAATTCTTCTCGGAGTTAGACATCTCACAAGCATACCATCAAGTGCCATTACACCCAGACTCGAAACCATACACTGCTTTCCCTACTCATAGAGGTCTAATGCAATATCGCACAATGCCTTTCGGCTTAGTTACCGCGTGTGCCACGTATATTAGGCTTATGAGAATAGTTCTTTCTGATCTAAAGAATGTCTCAGTGTATTTTGATAATATTTATATCATGACACGTGTCTGGGAAGACCATCTAAATACACTATTGCTTGTTTTGAAAAGACTAAGAACTCTGGCCTTACAGTTAAACCACAAAAGTGCTTTCTTGGCTATCATAAGGTACAATACCTCGGGTTCATTATCTCTGACAACAACTTATCACCTCTTCCTAATAAGACTAAAGCTGTTTTAGAAAGTACTTCCCTGCTACCAAAAGTATAAGAAGTTTCCTTGGATCTGTAAACTTCTATAGAAGTTTTGTACCAAATTAAGTAGTTTAACTTCAGTTCTTACAGACAATTTGAAAAAGGGTGTCAAGGAACCTCTTAGTTGTCTGAGGAACCGCCATCCAAAGCTTCGAAGAAATTAAAAGGATATTTTCAAACCCCCCTGTCCTAAAATTACCAGATATTAATAAAATATTTTGTCTCCGAACAGATGCCTCCCATTCTGGACTCGGGGCTGTACTACTTCAATATTATGAGGAGACACCTTTCCCAGTATCTTTCGCCAGTAAGAAGCTTCTGCCCAGAGAAGAAAGATATTCCACTGTGGAGAAAGAATGTTATGCTTTAGTATGGGGTATAAGTAGATTTAAATACTACCTATACGGTAAACCCTTTGTGCTTGAAACAGATCACAAGCCACTGATGTACTTGGAAAACTTTAAAGGGTCAAATAGCAGACTCTTGAGAATGGGCTTCTGGCTATTCACCTAAATAAGTTTAAGTCGGTTATATTTCTGGCTCTGAAAAAACCACTTTTCAGATTGGCTGAGGCCGAGGTTGTATTTAGTTCTTTTCCCTCTGTTCGTTGCTTATTGACTCCATCCATAAGTTTTGGAAGGGGGTATTGTTGAGGGAAAAGTAGTGTAAGGGGGTTAAGGTTGTTCGGGGCAACCAGGAACCATTAGCGAGTTTACTTTGCGGCGCGCGCAACTTGACCCCCCCCCCTCTGCGGCTGGGGCAAAAACTAGTTCCTGGTGTCCGATTTGTTAAAGTTTTCTACTCCTGTAAATATTGACCTTACATCTGGTGTGGATTGAAGTTTTGAGAGTCACTTCACCTCCACTCCTTCTCCTAATCAGGGTAGGGTGATCTACCAGGAGTATTACTGTTTGTTCTTTCTAGTGTTTGCTGTTTTACCAGTAATGATTTTGGCATTTATCTTCTTTTTTTCTTTCTTAAATGTTATATTATCATGACTAGGTAACCAGTTTAGTTTTTTTCTTATACCAGCTCTGTTCCTGCGTGGTCTTCCATGATAGACGCCAGATAAAGGAGCAAGACTTGGTGTTAATAATACTTATTAACATTATTCTACTACTAACCGCCCTTACCTATTCTACTTGTGCTCCATTCCAAGTGGTAGGAGATTCCAGAAACATCGAATTGTTACCATACTCCCAGGAAAACCCACATAAATAACATCAGAGAACTATCCAGGGCCATAACTACTCCTGCCCAACTAAAAGAACTGCAGGAGGCCATTTTTTTATATATTTAAATTTTAAGTAACAAAAAAAAAAATTAATTCTCAACATTATCTCATTTTTTCCTAAGTTTTTTCTTTATTTATTTATTTTTTCCATTAATTTCTTTGTTCAGTTGGAAGGCGTTTCCACTGACATGACTTTACTTAAGAGATGTCTGAAAACAGTTACAATTTGTCTTCAACATCTTGCACTTTCCCTCTTCCTATATATTGAGAGGAAAAATCATTGACCTACATTAATATTAAAATTTTTTAGTGAATAAAAGTCCCGTTTAAATATGGTCTACTTACTACAACGTAAACCTTGACCCTGACCCACAACGCCTACCTTGACCCGACCACTACGTTAACCTTCACCAAGACCACCACGCTACCTTGACCCTGACCACCACCTACCTTTGACCCTGACCACCACGTTACCCTGACCCAGACCCCACCACGCTAATCCAACCTTGGCCCTGAACCACTACGTTACCTTGACTCTGACCACTAATTACCTTCAACCCTGACCACTGTAGAAGTACGTTACCTTGATCACAACGCTACCGTTGAACCTGACCACCACGCTACCTTGACCCTGACCACTAACGTTAACCATGGCCACAACGCTACATTGACCCTGACCCGACGGCACGCAACCATGACCCTGACCCGCTCGCTACCTTGACCCTGACCACATCGCTAACCTTGACCCTGAACCACCACCTTACCTGACCCTGACCAGTACATTACCTTGAACCCTGACCACAACGCTACCTTGACCCGACCACCCACGCTAACTTTGACCCTGACCACCAAGCTACCTTGAACCCTGACCACCACCTTACCTTGACCCTGAACAGTCAATTATACCTTGACACCTGACCACCACGCTAAACCCTTGACCCTACCACCACGCTACCTTGACACTGACCACCACGCTACCTTTATGCTGACCACTAGTTACCCTTGACCATGACCACCACGCTAACCATGACCCTGAACCACCACCTAACCTTGACACTGCCGCCCACACCATGCCTAATCTTACCCCTGACACCGGATCCACGCTACCTTGACCCTGACCACCAAGCTCCTTGACCTGGACCACCAAGCTACCTTGAAACCCTGACCACTACGTTTGCCTTGACCCTGACCACCACGCTACCTTGATCCCTGACCACTAGTTGCCTTGACCTGACCACCACGCTATCTTGACCCTGACCAACCAAGCTAATAACCTAACCCTGAACACTAACGTTGCCTTGCCCTGACCACCTACGCTACCTTGGACCCTGACCAACTACGTTTGCCTTGACCCCTGACCATAACGCTACCTTGACCCGACCTCCACGCTAACCTTGACCTTGACCACTACGTTACCTTGACCCTAACCACCACCTACCTTGACCATAACCACTACGTTACCTTTGAACACTGACCACCACGCTAAAACCTTGACTCCGACCCACCACGTTTTAAGTGGACCCTGATCACTTCACCCCCAACTTTGAACCCTGTCCTCCACGTTACTTTGACCCTGGACCACCACGTTACCTTGACCCTTACCACCACGCTACCTTGACCTGACGAACTACGTACCTGACCCTGAACCACCACGCTAACCTTGACCAGACCACCACTTACCCTGACCCTGCCCACCACGCTACTCTCGACCCTGAGCCTACGTTACCTTGACCCCTGACCACCACGTTACATTGACACTGACCCACCTACGCTACCTTGACCCTAGACCACCACGCTACCTTGACCCTGACCATACGTTACCATTAAACCGCTGACCACCTCGCTACCTTGACCTTGACCACACTACTACGTTACCTTGACCACCTTAACACCACGCTTCCTTGACCCAACCACTACGTTACCTTGACACTGACCACCACGCTACTTGACCCTGTGAGCCACCACGTTTAAGTGGAACCCTGACAACTACCCTACCTTGCCCTGTCCTCCACGTTATTTGACCCTACCACCACGTTTACCTTGACCCTGACCAACGCGCTATCCTTACCCTGACCACTACGTTACCTTGACCCTGACCACCACGCTACCTTGACCCAGACAACCAGCGTTACCCTGACCCTGCCACCCACGCTACTTAGACCCTGACCACTTACGCTAACCTTGACCCTGACCACAACGTTACCTTGTCCCTTACCACCAACCTACCCTTGACCTGACCACTACTTTACCTTGACCTGCAAACCACGCTACTTTATACCACGACCTCTACGTTGCCTTGGACGCTGACCACCACGCTTACTTTGACCCTGACCACCACGGTACCTTGACCTTGACCACTACGTTACCTTGACCCTACGCACCACGCTACCTAGACCCTGACCACTACGCTACCTTTGACCCGACCCAAAACGTTTACCTTGATCCTGACCCACCACGCTAACCTTGACCCTGACCCACTACGTTACCTTGACCCTGACCACCACGCTTACCTGACCCTGACCACAACGTTACCTGACCCTGAACCACCACGTTACCTTGACCCTGACCACTACGTTGCCTTGACCCTGACCACCCAACGCCCTACCTGACCCTAACCACTACCGTACGCTTGACACTGACCACCCACGCTACCTGAGCCCTGACCTCCACATAAGCGAACCTTTTACCACTACCCTAGTAACCTTGGACCCTGTCCTCCACTTACTTGACCCTGAAACCACCACGTTCCTTGACCCTACCACCACGGCTACTTGACCCTGAAGAACAGTACGTACCCTGACCCTACCAACCGCGTGCTAACCTTGACCCAGACCACCACGTTAACCTGACCCTGCGCACCACGCTACTTTGACCCTGACCACCACGCTAACCTTGACCCTCGACCACCACGCTACCTTGACCTTTGACCACTACGTTTACCTTAACCCTGACCTCCACGCTACGTAGAACCCTGACCACTACGCTACCTGACCCTGACCACAACGTTTACCTGATCCTGACCACCACGCTAACCTTGACCCTGAGCCACTACGTTAAACCTGGACCCTGACCACCCACGCTACTTGACCCTGACCACTACGTTTGCCTAGACCATGACCACCACGCTACCTTGACCCTAACCTCTACGTTACCTTGACGCTGTCCACGCCACGCTACCTTGACCCTGACATCCACATTAAGCGGACCGTGACCACCTTACCCTACCTTGACCTGTCCTCCACGTTTCCTGACCCTGACCACCACGTTACCTTGCCCCTGACCACCACGCCTACCTTGACCTCTGAAGATACGTTACCTTGACCCCTGACCACCACGCTACCTTGACCGACCACCACGTTAACCCTACCCTGCTCACCACGCTACCCTTGACCCTGACCACAATTCGTTTACCTGACCCTGGACCGACCACGCTACCTGACCCTGACCCCATGCTAACCTTGACCCTGACCTCTACCTAGCTTTTACCCTGAACCACCAGATACCTGGACCCTGACCGCCACGCTACCTTGACCCTGACCCCACGCTACCCTTGACCCTGACCCACTACGCACATTGAACCTGACCACTATGCTACCTTGACCCTGACACCCCACGCTACCTTCGGACCCTAACCACTACGTTACCTTTGCCCCTGACCACACGCTTACCCTTGGCCCTGAGCACTACATACCTTTACCCTGACCACATCTACCTGGCCCTGACACTACATTACCTTTGACCCTGACCACCACGCTAACCTTGGTGGCCCTGAGCACAACATTACCTTGAGACCCTGACCACCCAACTCACGCCTAACCTTGGCCCTGAGCACTACAATTACCTTGACCCTGACCACCACGCTAACCTTTGGCCCTGAGCACACATACCTTGCCCTGACACCCACCTAACCCTTGGGGCCCAGAGCACTACTTACCTTGACCCTGACCACACGACGGGCTATACCTGGCCCTGAGCACTACAATACCTTGATCCCTGACCACCAACGCTAACCTTTGGCCCGAGCCACTACATTACCACATGACCCTGACCCCCGACGCTACCTTGGCCTGACACTACATTACCTTGACCCTAGACCACACGTAACCTTGCCTCGAGCACTACATAGCCTTGACCTGACCACCACGCTACCTTGACCCTGACCACTACGTTGCCTTGGTTAACTCCCAATACAAATTCAAAGATATATTCCCTGTTGTGCAATGTTTATCCGGATATTTATTGACTGTTATGCGAGCATCAATGTCCACAGGTTATTCGAGCATAAATTCCATGGTTTATGTGACATAAAGTCCAATGTTATGTCGCTCTCAGAGCCACAGTCATACCAACAATAACAACCACAATCCCGACTGTCACTCTCACAGTCATAATACCAACAATAACACCACAATCAATCCGACTGTCACTCACACAGTCATACCAACATAACAACCGAAACTCCCGACTGTCAACTCCACAATCACACAAACAGTGCAACCATGCTCCCGACTGTCACTCTCAACAATCCATACCAACAATAACACCAGACCCCGAATCCTGTCAACACTCGTAATCATTACCAACAATAAACACCACCAGGCTCCCGACTAGTCCACTCCACAATCATACCAACAATGGACACCAGACTCCCGACTGTCACTCTCGTAATCATACCAACAATAACACCAGACTCCCGACTGTCACTCTCGTAATCATACCAACAATAACACCAGACTCCGACTGTCACTCTTCACAATCATACCACAATAACACCAGACTCCCGACTGTCACTCCTCGTAATTCATACCAACAATAACACCAGACTCCCGACTGTCACTCTCACAATCACACCAACAATAACACCAGACTCCCGACATGTCATTCTCAGTCATACCAACAATGACGACCAGACTCCCGACTGTCCACTCTCAAAGTCATCCCACAATAACCACCAGACTCCCAGGCTGTCAACTCTCACAAGTCATACCAACATAACACCAGACTCCCGACTGTGCTCTCACAGTCATCCCAACAAATAACACCAGACTCCCGACTATCACTTCTCACAGTCATACCAACAATAACACCATACTCCCGACTGTCACTTCTCACAGTCATACCAACAATAACAACCAGACTCCCGACTGGTCACTCCTCACAGTCATACCAACAATAACACCAGACTCCCGACTTTCACTCTCACAGTCATACCAACAATAACACCAACTCACGACTGTCACTCCTCACAGTCATATCAACAATAACACCAGACTCCTGACTGTCATCTCTCCAGTCATACCAACAATAACACCAACTCCCCGACTGTCACTCACCAATCACACAAACAGTGACACCAGGCTCCCGACTGTCACTCTCCAATCATCCCAACAATAACACCAGACTCCCTGACTGTCACTCTGACAATCACACCAACTATAACAGAAGACTCCCGATTGTCACTCTCACAATAACACACAGAATTCCGACTGTCCACTTTCACAATCATACCAACAATAACACCAGACTCTCGACTGTCACTACAATCACACCAAACAATAACGTCAGAGCACCAGAAATGTCACTCTTCACAATCATACCACATAACACAGATACTCCCGACTGTCACTCTCACAATCATACCAACATAAAAATAAACACCAGACTCCCGGACTGTCACTCTCACAATCATACCAACCATAACACCAAGCCTCGACTGTCACTCTCTCACAAATCACACCAACAAAACACCAGTCTTACCCGACTGTCCACACTCACAATCATACCAAACAATAACACCAGACTCCTCGACTGTCACTCTCACAATAAAACCAGACTCGCCGACTGCCACTCCTCACAATCATACCAACAATAACACCAGACTCTCGCTGTCAGGAACTCTCACATAACACCGACTCCGACTGTAACTCTCATAATCATACCAACAATAACACCAGACTCTGGACTGTCACTCTCACAATAACACCAGACTCCCGACTGTAACTCTCATAATCATACCAACAATAACACCAGACTCCCGACTGTCACTCTGTCAATCATGCCAACAATAACACCATACTCCCGAATGTTACTCTGACAATCACACCAACAATAACACCAGACTCCCGACTGATGTTCTGACAATCATACCAACAATAGCACCAGATTTTCTATAGTCACCCTCAAAATCATACCAACAATAACACCAGACTCCATTATGTGACTCTCACAGTCATACCAACTATAACACCAGACACCCGACTGTCACTCTCACAATCACACCAGCAATAACACCACACTCCGACTGTCACTAACTCTCTCACAATCACACCAACAAAAACACCAGATTCCCGACTGTCACTCTCAACAATCCACGACCAAACTATAACACCCCCAGACTCCCGACTGTCACTTTCACAATCATACCAACAATAACAACCAGACTCCCGACTGTAGACTCTCACAATCATACCAACAATAACACCACACTTCCGACTGTCACTCTCAACAATCACACCAACAATAACACTCAGATTCCCGAGACTGTCACTCCCCCCCCCCCCCCCCCCCCCCACCCCCCCCCCCCCCCCCCCCCCCCCCCTCCCCCCACCAGTCCATACCACAATAAACAGACTCCCGACAGTCACTCCACAGTCATACCAACAATAACACCATACTCCCGACTGTCACTCTCAAAACAAGGTCCACCCCTTATACCAACAAATAACACCAGACTCCTCCCGCTGTCATCCTCTCACACAGTCCCATAACCAACAATAACACAGACTCCCGACTGTCACTCTCACAGTCATACCAACAATAACACCAGACTCCCGACTGACACTCCACAGTCATAACCAACAATAAACACCCAGACTCCCGACTGTCACTCTCACAGTCATACCAACAATAACACAGACTCCCGACTGTCACTCTCAAGTCATACCAACAATAACACCAGACTCCTTCCCGACTGTCACTCTCACAGTCCTACCAACAATAACACCAGACCTCCCGACGTCACTCTCCACATCATACCAACAATAACAAAACACCAGACTTCCCGACTGTCATCAACTCACAGTCAAACCAACATAACACCAGACCCCTACTGTCACTCTCACAGTCAAATACAACATAACTACCAGACTCCCGACTGTCACTTCACAGTCATACCAACAATAACACCATACTCCCCGACTTGACACTCCTCACAGTCATACCAACAATAACACCACAACTCCCGACTGTCACTCTCACAGTTCATACCAACAATAACATCAGACTCCCCACTTCACTCTCACAGTCATACCAACAATAACACCAGACTCCCGACTGTCACTCTCACAGTCATACCAGACTTTTGAATCAAATCATGAATAGTAATTAATAATAATAACAATAAAATTATTTTGCGACCACTGTCAGCCTCAGAGTTATCTCTGAGTTACCAGACCTTGTGCCCACGGTGGAGCCAGTGTTTCGTCTTTAAGGTCACCTCCCCCTCGCTTCCCCAGGTTCATGTGTCCAGAATCCATCCGTTGGGCCCCAGGATGTCTCCCCTTTCCTCAGTTCCCAAATGTCAAGCCTACGCCTCTCTCTCCTCTCTCTCCTCTCATCTCTCTTCGCTCTCCATCCTCTCTCTCTCCGCCTTCCAGCCTCAGCCTTCCCCAGGTTCATGTGTCCAGGAATCCATACCGCTCGCTCCGGATGGTCTCCCCTTCCCCACTTACCCAAGGCAGCCTCAAACTGCATGTATTCTTGCCTTTCCCCAGGTTCATGTATTCTGGAATCCATCCCGCTCGCTCCGGATGTCTCCCCTTCCCCACTTACCCAAGTTCAGGCCTCATCTGCATTATTCTTGCACTCACCAGGTTCATGTATCGCAGGAATCCATCCGCTCGCTCCGGATGTCTCCCCTTCACCACTTACCCAAAGGTGACAGCGCTCAACTGCATGTATTCTTGCTTCCCCAGGTTTATGTTATCCAGGAATCCATCCCTCGCTCCGGATGCTCCCCCTTCCCCCCAGTTTTTCTTTACACGAAGGTCAGCCTCCAACTGCATGTAATTTCTTGCCTTCTCCCCAGGTCATGTACCAGGAATCCATCCGCACGCTCCGGATTGTTCTCTCCCTTCCCCACTTACACAAGGTCACCTCAACCACAACCTTCCTTTTCCCCAAGTTTATGAATCCAGAATCCATCCGCTCCGCTCCCGGATGTCTCCCTTCCCCACTTACCTAAGGTCGGCGGTGCCTTCCCAGATCATGTCTCCAGGAGTCCACTTGTGAGCACCTGAGTGGACTCCCCTTCCCCACCTTCCCCAGAGTCCAGCGGTGCCTTCCCCGGATCAGTGTCTCCAGGAGTCTACTTATGTCACCTGAGTGGAACTTTACCCTTCCCCACTCCCCAAGTCAGCGGTGCCTTCCCCGATCAGTGTCTCCAAGGGAGTCCACTTATGTTCACCTCAGGTGGACTCCCTTCCCCCCTTCCCCAAGTCAGCCAGACGGTTGCCCACCTCAGTGACCTCGCTGCATGGAACTTGGGTCTTGTCTAGCTGGTCTAACGGTAAGAGACTGTCCCAGGAGGGTGGAATTACTGGAGGTGACATCCCACAGAAAACTGCGTCCATGTAATTACACCCACCAAACAGCCGCGACCGTAGTCCAGCTAGACGCCACCAAGCTGCCTCACAGTTCCGTTCCCGTTCCGCCACCTCCGAGAGGCTAATTAACTGTAAAATTTTGGAAATCCTTTTATATTTACAGTATGAATTTAGTCTAAGTACGAGATTTTCTTGTTAATTATCATTTAAAAGTATTTTGTAAAGTGTTTTTTTTTACGTAGATGAAAGTCCAAGTGTTGAAGAACTTTTCCACCTCCATCAAAACTGTATTAAATTTTACACGTTTTCATTTTTTATTTATTTTTGGTCATTTTCATGTCATTGAAAAGACTAAAACAATGCGCACAAACATAACACATATATATGTATTTTTACTACATTTATACTGCTGTTTTTCGGTATTTTTGACGACATTCTTCGTCCACAAACAACGGCTTTATAGCCATAATAAAAGTAACATAATATTAATTTAAATGAGGGGAACCGAAAAAGTAAATTATCTCACAAACTAATTTATTAATAAATTCGGAACCTTCTACTAACCTAACATCAGTCTACTAACCTGAACCTCAGTCTACTAACCTTAACCTCAGTTCTACTAACCTTAAACCTCATTTCAACAACCTGATCCTCAGTTCTACTAACCCTACCTCAACAGATTGCTTCCTCTGAGGAAAACACATCAGGACTAAAAGTTTAGAGATCGCCACTGAAGATTGATGATGCCTTTCCTAATTTCTACATGTAAATCAAGACCAATGCTTAAACGGCGCCTCTGGAATATAGGCATTTAAATTCGCAATCAAGAAAAGTAAGACGAGTCAGTTTTTGGGTTAAGAACCCCTCACCAGTGTCAGGGTAGTTTAGGTAAGGTTTCGTCAGAAAGGTGCTAGGACAAGTGTTTTCCTGAGCGGGTCCTTCGATGATGACCCGCTGTTGAGTCTTTTGTCACTGACCGAGGCTTCCGCTGGCTTACCGGTCCAACCCCCTTTTAAAATATATTTATTGCATTATGGGAAAATAATTGTAATAATGTAAAGTAATTCTAAACCATTATGAGAAGAATAGTTTTGTGGTACAGCAGCTAATCCATTCCCTTAATTATACCAACTGTTTTAGTAGGATACACAGTCAAATTCAATGTTCGATGAAGAAGAGCCTTTTAAAACAGTTGTCACACAGAAAGAAAATTTGAAGGGATTTGTATTATTGCATATAGGGCATGCAAATAGTGCCAAGAATCTTGCCCGGGATACAACACATCAGCACTGAAAATTTGAAGCCCAACGAATAATGGTGTTCCAGCAATAAACGGAAAAATTTGAAAAAGGTCAAATTTAAAATGTTTGAGAATGTTCACGATCTTGATCTCTCCCTTCGTTAAACTTAAAAAACAGGCGGTGGCAAAGCTAACCAAAAGTTTAGCTTCGCTAACCGCTAATTCCTCTAACTAAAAAATTAGCTCAGCGTAACGCTAAACCGCTAACATTTTCAACTGTATGTGCAATGACAGGTATTTGTTAGTGTCAAGTAAGACTCACGAAATGCAGCTAAAGTAATAACACTGGAAATTGAATCCTGAAGCAAATGGTGGGATGCTAGTATGTTAAGTGAATGTGTTAGGAATGTTGAGTGTGGAAAATTATTGCTTGTGTGTGATATGAATAATTAGTGTGGGGAAGACACTGTTGAGGAAAGTACAGTGGGAAGTTTGAAGTTTTTTGTTTTTTTTTTTTTTTTTCAACAAGTCGGCCGTCTCCACCGAGGCATAGGGTGACCAAAAAAGAAAGAAAATCCCCCAAAAAGAAAATACTTTCATCATCATTCAACACTTTCACCAACTCCCGCACCATTATCACTGTTTTTGCAGAGGTGCTCAGAAACAGAACAGTCTAGAAGCATACACATATGGAAGATAACAACATATCCCACCAAACTGCCAATATCCCAAAACCCCTCCATTAAAGTGCAGGCATTGTTTGTTACTGTCGCCATTTCCAGGACTCAAGTCCGACATATTAAAATAACCGTTTCCTCCTCCCTGAATCCCTTCATCTAAATATTACCCTGCACACACTCCAACAGATCGTCAGGTCCCAAGTACCATTTCGTCACCATTCACTCTCTACTAACACGCTCATGCACCTTGCTGGAAGTCCAAGCCCCTTGCCACAAAACCTTCCTTTACCCCCTCTCACCAACCCTTTCGAGGACGACCCCTACCCCGCCTTCCTTTCCCCTATATGATTTATATGCTTTCCATGTCATTCTACTTGATCCATCTCTCTAAATGACCAAACCACCTCAACAAACCCCTACTTCTGCCTCGACTAAATACTTTTATAACATCCAACACCTTCTCCTAATTTCCAAACTCCGAATTTTCTGTAAAATATTTAACAACCACACATTGCCCTTAAACAGGACATCTCCACTGCCTCTAACCGTCTCCTACGCTATTGCAATTTACCACCCAAGCTCACACCCCATATAAGAGTGTTGGACTACTTACTATACTTTCCATACATCCCTTCTTTGCCTCCATAGAAATCGTTTTTTTTGGCCTCCACATATACGCTCAAAGCACCACTCACCTTTTTTTCCCTCATCAATTCTATGATTAACCCCTCATCCTCATAAATCCATCCGCCGACACGTCAACTCCCAAGTATCTGAAAACATTCACTTCTTCATACTCCTCCCTAACTCCTCCTCCCCAATTTGATATCCTATTTTTCTTACTAATCATTTGAAACAACCCTTCATCACCTTACTCCTTTTCTATGTTCACTTTCAACTTCTACCTTTACAACAACATTCCCCAACTCATTCCACAAACCTTTTGCAATATTTCTTTAGAATCTCCCATAGCACAGTATCATCAGCAAAAAGTAACTGTGTCATTCCCATTTTGACTTTGATTCCCCCAAAATTTAATCCCCACCCCTCTCCCTCCCCCCGAACACCCTAGCATTATACTTCCTTACAACACCATCTATAAATATATTAAACAACCATGGTGAACATTACAGCATCCCTGTCTAAGACCTACTTTTACCGGGAAGTAGTCTCCCTCTCTTCTACACACCCTAACCCTGAGCATCACTACCTCATAAAAACCTCTTTACAGCATTAATAAGTTACACCTATTCCATATACTACTTGCAACATCTGCCACATTGGCTCCTCTTTCCACTCTATCATATGCCTTTTCTAAATCCATAAATGCAAAAAAACTTCCCTTCCTTTATACTAAATACTGTTCACGATTATGCTTCAATGTAAACACTTGATCTACAACATCCCCTACCCACTCTGTAAACCTCCTTGCTCATCCGCAGATCCTACATTCCTGTCTTACCTCTCTAATTCTTTCAATTATAACCCTAAACCCTATACCATACACTTTCCTGGTATACTTCAATAAGCTTATTCCTCTATAATTTTTACAGCTCTTTTGTCCCCTTTTCCCCTTTATAAAAGGACTATACATGAAATCTCTCCGCCAATCCCTAGTACCTTCCCCTCTTTCATACATTTTTAGAACAAAATACCAACACACCTCCAACACTATATCCCCCCCTGCATTTACATTTCTGCATGATCCTCCCATCATTCCAGCTGGCTTTAAACCCCCTTCATTTTACGTAATGCCTCACGTACCCTCCCCCACACATACATTCTTTCTGCTCTTCTTCACTCCTAAAAGAATGGTATACCCTCCCTGACCAGTGCATGAATTACTGCCTCTGTTTCTCCTTAACATTTAAAAAGTTCCTCAAAATTTTCTCCGCCACTTCCCAATACCTCCATCTCCCCATCTACTAACATCCCCTACACTGTTTTTAACTGAAAATCCAATTTTCCCTAGGCTTTCCTAACTTGTTTAGATTAACTCCTATCCAAAATTTTTTTCTTATATTCCATTAAATTTCTTGTCAGTGCCTCTCCCACTCTATCACTGCTTTCTCCTTTTGCACTCATCTCACCAACTCTCTTTACCTTTTCTTTTACTCTCCATATACTCTCTCTTCTTATAACACTTCTGCTTTGTAAAAACACTCTCATAAGCGTACCTTTTTTCTCTTTTATATCAAACACCCAGTTACTTCTCATTCCCACCAATCAACTCCTCTTTCCTCCTGGCGCCCACCCTCCTATAACCACAAACTTCTGCACCAACATTCTAATACTGCATTTTTAAAACTATTCCAACCCTCTCAACCCCCCCACTACTCATCTTTGCACTAGCCCACCTTTCTGCCAATAGTCGCTTATATATCACGCCGAACTTCACTTCCTCCTCCCTTAGTTTTATACCACTTTCACCTCCCTCTTACTTGTTGTTGCACACCTTCACTCTTTCCACCTACCTCTTACTCTCAACTGTACTACAACTAAATAATGATCGATATATCAGTTGCCCACTCTATAAACATGTACAATCCTGGAGCCTACCCATCAACCTTTTATCCACCCAATACATAATCTAATAAACTACTTTCAATATTACGTGCTACACATCCCTTGTATATTTATTTATCCTCTTTTTTCATAAAAATATGTATTACTTATTACCAAATTTCGTTCTACACATAGCTCAATTAAAGCTCCCATTTACATTTACCCCTGGGCACCCCAAAATACCTACTATCTCCCTCCATAACATTTACCCCTTTAGCATTGAAATCCCCAAACCACCATTACTCTCACACTTGATCAAAACTCCCACGCTTCACTCAACATTTCCCAAAAATCCTCTCTCTCTACTCTACACTTCTCTCTCTCCAGGTGGCATACACGCTTATTATAACCCACTTTTTTTTCACATTCCAATCTTTATTTTACTCCACATATTATCCTTGAATTTATACATTTGTAGTTCCCTCTTTCCTGCCATAGCTTATCCTTCAACATTATTGCTACCCTTCTTTAGCTCTAACTCTATTGAAACCCCTGACCTAATCCATTTATTCCCTCTCCACTGAAACTCCCCACCCCCTTCAGCTTTGTTTCACTTAAAGCCAGGACATCCAGCTTCTTCTCATTCATAACATCCACAATCATCTCTTTCTTATCATCGCACAACATCCACGCACATTCAGACTTCCCACTTTGACATTTTCTCTTCTATTCTTTTAGTAAATCTTTACAGGAAAAAGGGGTTACTAGCCCATTGTTCCCGGATTTTAGTTTGACTACCATCTACAACCGCATGGCCTACGGAGGAAAGAATTCTTATTCCACTTCCCCCTGGATACTAAAAGGAAAATTAATAAGACCCAAGAACTATTAAGATAAAAATCAAAGAAAACTCAGATGAGTGTGTATAAATAAATGTGTAACATGTATGTATAGTGTGACCTAAGTGTAAGTAGAAGTAGCAAGACATGCCTGTAATCTTGCATATTTATGAGACAGACAAAAGACACAGCACTCCAACATCATTAAAACAATCACAGGCTTTTTCGTTTTACACTCACTTGGCAGGACGGATTACCTCCTGGGTGGTTTCAGTCAACCAACCTACTACTTGCTGTAAATAATAATGGGAAAACCTGTACCTCACACACAGAAACAAACCTCAACTCAACACACTCTACTCACTCAACAACTCAAAACTCATCCTCCCACTCATCTCAAAATCACTCACACAACTCACAACACAAAAACACATCACACAACCACACAAAAAAACACTCAAACTAACACACCTCTCACCATCCAAACACACCAATACCTCACACGACCTCAACACACCTCAACTCACACAACCACAACCCCCTCAAACTCACACAGCAACAATCAACAACGATCCCTTCAACCAACTTCACATCACAACACTCAATCTCACTCCTCACAATCCCACACGTAACTCAAACACAACACACAAAACCACCTCACAATCACACACAACTCACCACTCCCATCAAACTCACACACAACACTCAAACTCAAACACACACCCCCCACCTCAAGTCCCTCCACAAAACAACCACTCAACACCCTCACTTCAAACGGTCACACTCCCACACACATTCAGCAACACAGCAAGCATTCAGTTATACAGACCAGTAAAGTAAGCAGAAAAACGGCACGGCAACACACGCCAAGGAATGCAAATGGAACTCTGTGAACCATTAACTAATATTTTTAATTTATCTCTTCAAACAGGTGTAGTGTCTGATACCTGGAGTTTACCTGGAGAGAGTTTCGGGGGTCAACGCCCCCGCGGGCCCTCGGTCTGTGACTCAGGACTCCTGGTGGATCAGCGCCCTGCATCGCTATTGGGCCGTGCGGACGTGCTGCGCATACTCCTGATTGAGTTGGCATTTGCGCAGTGTTGACGGTACTTGGCTCTGTGAAGACCTGTTTTGCGCGCTCTCTAGAATTGAAGCAAGATGCCCTCCATCGAGCAACTTTACCAACAGCTTAAGGAAGAATTGAGTTGGGAATTTGGAAATTAGGCGAATTGACTGAGGAAAACAAGAAGATTCGTAGTCCTCCTGTTTTGAGTCCCTCAGTCAATAAGGGAAACTGGTCAGTGGCTTGGACAGCAGGAAAGAAGTTTGACGATTTAAGAAGACAATGGGAAGGTAGAAACGATGAAGAGAAAGAGGACTGCGTGAACCTCTAGTGTTCTGAGGAAGCCAACCAAAGCTCGAAAAATTAAGAGTATATTTTCAAACCCCCCTGTCCAAAATTAACCAGATATTAATAAAATATTTTGTCTCCGAACAGATGCCGTCCCATTCTGGACATCGGGCTGTACTACTTAATATTTATGAGGAGACGCCTTTTTTTCCCAGTATCTTTCGCCAGTAAGAAGCTTCTGCCCAGAGAAACAAAGATATTCCACTGTGGGAAAGAATGTTATGCTTTAGTAATGGGGTATAAGTAGATTTAAATACTACCTAACGGTAACACCCTTTGTGCTTGAAACAGATCACAAGCCACTGATGTACTTGGAAAACTTTAAAGGGTCAAATAGCAGACTCTTGAGAATGGGCTTCTGGCTATTCACCTAAATAAGTTTAAGTCGGTTATATTTCTGGCTCTGAAAAAACCACTTTTCAGATTGGCTGAGGCCGAGGTTGTATTTAGTTCTTTTCCCTCTGTTCGTTGCTTATTGACTCCATCCATAAGTTTTGGAAGGGGGTATTGTTGAGGGAAAAGTAGTGTAAGGGGGTTAAGGTTGTTCGGGGCAACCAGGAACCATTAGCGAGTTTACTTTGCGGCGCGCGCAACTTGACCCCCCCCCCTCTGCGGCTGGGGCAAAAACTAGTTCCTGGTGTCCGATTTGTTAAAGTTTTCTACTCCTGTAAATATTGACCTTACATCTGGTGTGGATTGAAGTTTTGAGAGTCACTTCACCTCCACTCCTTCTCCTAATCAGGGTAGGGTGATCTACCAGGAGTATTACTGTTTGTTCTTTCTAGTGTTTGCTGTTTTACCAGTAATGATTTTGGCATTTATCTTCTTTTTTTCTTTCTTAAATGTTATATTATCATGACTAGGTAACCAGTTTAGTTTTTTTCTTATACCAGCTCTGTTCCTGCGTGGTCTTCCATGATAGACGCCAGATAAAGGAGCAAGACTTGGTGTTAATAATACTTATTAACATTATTCTACTACTAACCGCCCTTACCTATTCTACTTGTGCTCCATTCCAAGTGGTAGGAGATTCCAGAAACATCGAATTGTTACCATACTCCCAGGAAAACCCACATAAATAACATCAGAGAACTATCCAGGGCCATAACTACTCCTGCCCAACTAAAAGAACTGCAGGAGGCCATTTTTTTATATATTTAAATTTTAAGTAACAAAAAAAAAAATTAATTCTCAACATTATCTCATTTTTTCCTAAGTTTTTTCTTTATTTATTTATTTTTTCCATTAATTTCTTTGTTCAGTTGGAAGGCGTTTCCACTGACATGACTTTACTTAAGAGATGTCTGAAAACAGTTACAATTTGTCTTCAACATCTTGCACTTTCCCTCTTCCTATATATTGAGAGGAAAAATCATTGACCTACATTAATATTAAAATTTTTTAGTGAATAAAAGTCCCGTTTAAATATGGTCTACTTACTACAACGTAAACCTTGACCCTGACCCACAACGCCTACCTTGACCCGACCACTACGTTAACCTTCACCAAGACCACCACGCTACCTTGACCCTGACCACCACCTACCTTTGACCCTGACCACCACGTTACCCTGACCCAGACCCCACCACGCTAATCCAACCTTGGCCCTGAACCACTACGTTACCTTGACTCTGACCACTAATTACCTTCAACCCTGACCACTGTAGAAGTACGTTACCTTGATCACAACGCTACCGTTGAACCTGACCACCACGCTACCTTGACCCTGACCACTAACGTTAACCATGGCCACAACGCTACATTGACCCTGACCCGACGGCACGCAACCATGACCCTGACCCGCTCGCTACCTTGACCCTGACCACATCGCTAACCTTGACCCTGAACCACCACCTTACCTGACCCTGACCAGTACATTACCTTGAACCCTGACCACAACGCTACCTTGACCCGACCACCCACGCTAACTTTGACCCTGACCACCAAGCTACCTTGAACCCTGACCACCACCTTACCTTGACCCTGAACAGTCAATTATACCTTGACACCTGACCACCACGCTAAACCCTTGACCCTACCACCACGCTACCTTGACACTGACCACCACGCTACCTTTATGCTGACCACTAGTTACCCTTGACCATGACCACCACGCTAACCATGACCCTGAACCACCACCTAACCTTGACACTGCCGCCCACACCATGCCTAATCTTACCCCTGACACCGGATCCACGCTACCTTGACCCTGACCACCAAGCTCCTTGACCTGGACCACCAAGCTACCTTGAAACCCTGACCACTACGTTTGCCTTGACCCTGACCACCACGCTACCTTGATCCCTGACCACTAGTTGCCTTGACCTGACCACCACGCTATCTTGACCCTGACCAACCAAGCTAATAACCTAACCCTGAACACTAACGTTGCCTTGCCCTGACCACCTACGCTACCTTGGACCCTGACCAACTACGTTTGCCTTGACCCCTGACCATAACGCTACCTTGACCCGACCTCCACGCTAACCTTGACCTTGACCACTACGTTACCTTGACCCTAACCACCACCTACCTTGACCATAACCACTACGTTACCTTTGAACACTGACCACCACGCTAAAACCTTGACTCCGACCCACCACGTTTTAAGTGGACCCTGATCACTTCACCCCCAACTTTGAACCCTGTCCTCCACGTTACTTTGACCCTGGACCACCACGTTACCTTGACCCTTACCACCACGCTACCTTGACCTGACGAACTACGTACCTGACCCTGAACCACCACGCTAACCTTGACCAGACCACCACTTACCCTGACCCTGCCCACCACGCTACTCTCGACCCTGAGCCTACGTTACCTTGACCCCTGACCACCACGTTACATTGACACTGACCCACCTACGCTACCTTGACCCTAGACCACCACGCTACCTTGACCCTGACCATACGTTACCATTAAACCGCTGACCACCTCGCTACCTTGACCTTGACCACACTACTACGTTACCTTGACCACCTTAACACCACGCTTCCTTGACCCAACCACTACGTTACCTTGACACTGACCACCACGCTACTTGACCCTGTGAGCCACCACGTTTAAGTGGAACCCTGACAACTACCCTACCTTGCCCTGTCCTCCACGTTATTTGACCCTACCACCACGTTTACCTTGACCCTGACCAACGCGCTATCCTTACCCTGACCACTACGTTACCTTGACCCTGACCACCACGCTACCTTGACCCAGACAACCAGCGTTACCCTGACCCTGCCACCCACGCTACTTAGACCCTGACCACTTACGCTAACCTTGACCCTGACCACAACGTTACCTTGTCCCTTACCACCAACCTACCCTTGACCTGACCACTACTTTACCTTGACCTGCAAACCACGCTACTTTATACCACGACCTCTACGTTGCCTTGGACGCTGACCACCACGCTTACTTTGACCCTGACCACCACGGTACCTTGACCTTGACCACTACGTTACCTTGACCCTACGCACCACGCTACCTAGACCCTGACCACTACGCTACCTTTGACCCGACCCAAAACGTTTACCTTGATCCTGACCCACCACGCTAACCTTGACCCTGACCCACTACGTTACCTTGACCCTGACCACCACGCTTACCTGACCCTGACCACAACGTTACCTGACCCTGAACCACCACGTTACCTTGACCCTGACCACTACGTTGCCTTGACCCTGACCACCCAACGCCCTACCTGACCCTAACCACTACCGTACGCTTGACACTGACCACCCACGCTACCTGAGCCCTGACCTCCACATAAGCGAACCTTTTACCACTACCCTAGTAACCTTGGACCCTGTCCTCCACTTACTTGACCCTGAAACCACCACGTTCCTTGACCCTACCACCACGGCTACTTGACCCTGAAGAACAGTACGTACCCTGACCCTACCAACCGCGTGCTAACCTTGACCCAGACCACCACGTTAACCTGACCCTGCGCACCACGCTACTTTGACCCTGACCACCACGCTAACCTTGACCCTCGACCACCACGCTACCTTGACCTTTGACCACTACGTTTACCTTAACCCTGACCTCCACGCTACGTAGAACCCTGACCACTACGCTACCTGACCCTGACCACAACGTTTACCTGATCCTGACCACCACGCTAACCTTGACCCTGAGCCACTACGTTAAACCTGGACCCTGACCACCCACGCTACTTGACCCTGACCACTACGTTTGCCTAGACCATGACCACCACGCTACCTTGACCCTAACCTCTACGTTACCTTGACGCTGTCCACGCCACGCTACCTTGACCCTGACATCCACATTAAGCGGACCGTGACCACCTTACCCTACCTTGACCTGTCCTCCACGTTTCCTGACCCTGACCACCACGTTACCTTGCCCCTGACCACCACGCCTACCTTGACCTCTGAAGATACGTTACCTTGACCCCTGACCACCACGCTACCTTGACCGACCACCACGTTAACCCTACCCTGCTCACCACGCTACCCTTGACCCTGACCACAATTCGTTTACCTGACCCTGGACCGACCACGCTACCTGACCCTGACCCCATGCTAACCTTGACCCTGACCTCTACCTAGCTTTTACCCTGAACCACCAGATACCTGGACCCTGACCGCCACGCTACCTTGACCCTGACCCCACGCTACCCTTGACCCTGACCCACTACGCACATTGAACCTGACCACTATGCTACCTTGACCCTGACACCCCACGCTACCTTCGGACCCTAACCACTACGTTACCTTTGCCCCTGACCACACGCTTACCCTTGGCCCTGAGCACTACATACCTTTACCCTGACCACATCTACCTGGCCCTGACACTACATTACCTTTGACCCTGACCACCACGCTAACCTTGGTGGCCCTGAGCACAACATTACCTTGAGACCCTGACCACCCAACTCACGCCTAACCTTGGCCCTGAGCACTACAATTACCTTGACCCTGACCACCACGCTAACCTTTGGCCCTGAGCACACATACCTTGCCCTGACACCCACCTAACCCTTGGGGCCCAGAGCACTACTTACCTTGACCCTGACCACACGACGGGCTATACCTGGCCCTGAGCACTACAATACCTTGATCCCTGACCACCAACGCTAACCTTTGGCCCGAGCCACTACATTACCACATGACCCTGACCCCCGACGCTACCTTGGCCTGACACTACATTACCTTGACCCTAGACCACACGTAACCTTGCCTCGAGCACTACATAGCCTTGACCTGACCACCACGCTACCTTGACCCTGACCACTACGTTGCCTTGGTTAACTCCCAATACAAATTCAAAGATATATTCCCTGTTGTGCAATGTTTATCCGGATATTTATTGACTGTTATGCGAGCATCAATGTCCACAGGTTATTCGAGCATAAATTCCATGGTTTATGTGACATAAAGTCCAATGTTATGTCGCTCTCAGAGCCACAGTCATACCAACAATAACAACCACAATCCCGACTGTCACTCTCACAGTCATAATACCAACAATAACACCACAATCAATCCGACTGTCACTCACACAGTCATACCAACATAACAACCGAAACTCCCGACTGTCAACTCCACAATCACACAAACAGTGCAACCATGCTCCCGACTGTCACTCTCAACAATCCATACCAACAATAACACCAGACCCCGAATCCTGTCAACACTCGTAATCATTACCAACAATAAACACCACCAGGCTCCCGACTAGTCCACTCCACAATCATACCAACAATGGACACCAGACTCCCGACTGTCACTCTCGTAATCATACCAACAATAACACCAGACTCCCGACTGTCACTCTCGTAATCATACCAACAATAACACCAGACTCCGACTGTCACTCTTCACAATCATACCACAATAACACCAGACTCCCGACTGTCACTCCTCGTAATTCATACCAACAATAACACCAGACTCCCGACTGTCACTCTCACAATCACACCAACAATAACACCAGACTCCCGACATGTCATTCTCAGTCATACCAACAATGACGACCAGACTCCCGACTGTCCACTCTCAAAGTCATCCCACAATAACCACCAGACTCCCAGGCTGTCAACTCTCACAAGTCATACCAACATAACACCAGACTCCCGACTGTGCTCTCACAGTCATCCCAACAAATAACACCAGACTCCCGACTATCACTTCTCACAGTCATACCAACAATAACACCATACTCCCGACTGTCACTTCTCACAGTCATACCAACAATAACAACCAGACTCCCGACTGGTCACTCCTCACAGTCATACCAACAATAACACCAGACTCCCGACTGTCACTCTCACAGTCATACCAACAATAACACCAGACTCACGACTGTCACTCTCACAGTCATACCAACAATAACACCAGACTCCTGACTGTCACTCTCACAGTCATACCAACAATAACACCAACTCCCCGACTGTCACTCACCAATCACACAAACAGTGACACCAGGCTCCCGACTGTCACTCTCCAATCATCCCAACAATAACACCAGACTCCTGACTGTCACTCTGACAATCACACCAACTATAACAGAAGACTCCCGATTGTCACTCTCACAATAACACCAGAATTCCGACTGTCACTTTCACAATCATACCAACAATAACACCAGACTCTCGACTGTCACTACAATCACACCAAACAATAACGTCAGAGCACCAGAAATGTCACTCTTCACAATCATACCACATAACACAGATACTCCCGACTGTCACTCTCACAATCATACCAACATAAAAATAAACACCAGACTCCCGGACTGTCACTCTCACAATCATACCAACCATAACACCAAGCCTCGACTGTCACTCTCTCACAAATCACACCAACAAAACACCAGTCTTACCCGACTGTCCACACTCACAATCATACCAAACAATAACACCAGACTCCTCGACTGTCACTCTCACAATAAAACCAGACTCGCCGACTGCCACTCCTCACAATCATACCAACAATAACACCAGACTCTCGCTGTCAGGAACTCTCACATAACACCGACTCCGACTGTAACTCTCATAATCATACAACATAACACCAGACTCTGGGACTGTCACTCTCACAATAACACCAGAACTCCCGACTGTAACTCTCTTATAATCATAGCCAACAATAACACCAGACTCCCGACTGTCACTCTGACAATCATGTCCAAACAATAACACCATACTCCCGAATGTTACTCTGACAATCACACCAACAATAACACCAGACTCCCGACTGATGTTCTGACAATCATAACCAACAATAGCACCCAGATTTTCTAAAGTCACCCTCAAAATCATACCCACAATAACACCAGACTACCATTATGTGACTCTCACAGTCATACCAACTATAACACCAGACACCCGACTGTCACTCTCACAATCACACCAGCAATAACACCACACTCCGACTGTCACTAACTCTCTCACAATCACACCAACAAAAACACCAGATTCCCGACTGTCACTCTCAACAATCCACGACCAAACTATAACACCCCCAGACTCCCGACTGTCACTTTCACAATCATACCAACAATAACAACCAGACTCCCGACTGTGACTCTCACAATCATACCAACAATAACACCACACTTCCGACTGTCACTCTCAACAATCACACCAACAATAACACTCAGATTCCCGAGACTGTCACTCCCCCCCCCCCCCCCCCCCCCCACCCCCCCCCCCCCCCCCCCCCCCCCCCTCCCCCCACCAGTCCATACCACAATAAACAGACTCCCGACAGTCACTCCACAGTCATACCAACAATAACACCATACTCCCGACTGTCACTCTCAAAACAAGGTCCACCCCTTATACCAACAAATAACACCAGACTCCTCCCGCTGTCATCCTCTCACACAGTCCCATAACCAACAATAACACAGACTCCCGACTGTCACTCTCACAGTCATACCAACAATAACACCAGACTCCCGACTGACACTCCACAGTCATAACCAACAATAAACACCCAGACTCCCGACTGTCACTCTCACAGTCATACCAACAATAACACAGACTCCCGACTGTCACTCTCAAGTCATACCAACAATAACACCAGACTCCTTCCCGACTGTCACTCTCACAGTCCTACCAACAATAACACCAGACCTCCCGACGTCACTCTCCACATCATACCAACAATAACAAAACACCAGACTTCCCGACTGTCATCAACTCACAGTCAAACCAACATAACACCAGACCCCTACTGTCACTCTCACAGTCAAATACAACATAACTACCAGACTCCCGACTGTCACTTCACAGTCATACCAACAATAACACCATACTCCCCGACTTGACACTCCTCACAGTCATACCAACAATAACACCACGACTCCCGACTGTCACTCTCACAGTCATACCAACAATAACATCAGACTCCCGACTGTCACTCTCACAGTCATACCAACAATAACACCAGACTCCCGACTGTCACTCTCACAGTCATACCAGACTTTTGAATCCAAATCATGAATAGTAATTAATAATAATAACAATAAAATTATTTGCGACCACTGTCAGCCTCAGAGTTATCTCTGAGTTACCAGACCTTGCCACGGTGGAGCCAGTGTTTCGTCTTTAAGGTCCCCCCCCCTCGCTTCCCCAGGTTCATGTGTCCAGAATCCATCCGTTGGGCCCCAGGATGTCTCCCCTTTCCTCAGTTCCCAAATGTCAAGCCTACGCCTCTCTCTCCTCTCTCTCCTCTCATCTCTCTTCGCTCTCCATCCTCTCTCTCTCCGCCTTCCAGCCTCAGCCTTCCCCAGGTTCATGTGTCCAGGAATCCATACCGCTCGCTCCGGATGGTCTCCCCTTCCCCACTTACCCAAGGCAGCCTCAAACTGCATGTATTCTTGCCTTTCCCCAGGTTCATGTATTCTGGAATCCATCCCGCTCGCTCCGGATGTCTCCCCTTCCCCACTTACCCAAGTTCAGGCCTCATCTGCATTATTCTTGCACTCACCAGGTTCATGTATCGCAGGAATCCATCCGCTCGCTCCGGATGTCTCCCCTTCACCACTTACCCAAAGGTGACAGCGCTCAACTGCATGTATTCTTGCTTCCCCAGGTTTATGTTATCCAGGAATCCATCCCTCGCTCCGGATGCTCCCCCTTCCCCCCAGTTTTTCTTTACACGAAGGTCAGCCTCCAACTGCATGTAATTTCTTGCCTTCTTACGTCTCCGGGCAGCACCTCCAGTTTTACTATTACTGTCTCCCAGGACATCACCTCCACCCTTTTACAGTTTGTGACTAAAATGGCCAGTATCAAGGGCAGTACCATTCGCCCAGACTTTTTATTTTTCCCCATGTGTTGTAGAAAGTTTCCAGGTTTTCATGAAAGCAGCTTTGATGTTGTCCTCTTTTAATACCCTTGTGATTTTGGGTCCACAGATTTTCCTCATTTGGGCATACCCAGAAACACTTCTCTGTGAAAGATGGCCAATGTAATTCCTATTTTTAAAACAGGGACAATCGTTACCGTCAAATTACCGCCCAATAAGCCTGACCTCAATTGTAAGGCAAATTACTAGAGTCCAATTATAGCTGAGATTATAAGAAGCCATCTCGAAAAGCATAGCTTGATTAATGACTCAGCATGGATTCACAAGAGGCCGGGTTTGTCTAAGTAATTTATTAACTTTCTTCAGTAAAGCTTTTGAGGCTGTTGACCACGATAAAGAATTTGATATTATTTACTTAAAATTTTTAGTAAGGCTTTTGATAGAGTTCCGCACCATAGACTGTTAAAAAAACTGGCAGCTCATGGCATTGGGGGAAAAGTGTTTCTCGTGGATCGAGTCATGGCTCATTGATAGGAAGCACAGATTGTCCATAAATGGGGTTAAATCCGAGTGGGGATCTGAAAACAAGTGGCGTTCCACAGGGATCATCTTGGGCCCTTTGTTGTTTATAATATATATCAATGATCTTGATGCGGGAATTACTAGTGATATGAGCAAATTCGCCGATGACAAAACAAAGATAGGATGATAATTGATTCAAACGTAGATGTTATGGAACTTCAGGAGGATTTAAACAAACTCTACTCTTGGTCAGAAAAGGGGCAGATGCAGTTAAATTTGTAGATAAATGAAAGGGTTTTCTGAAGCTTGGGAGTGCCCATAACCCTAGTACGTAAAAGTTAAATGATGTAGAATTTAAAGCCATACAGATTGCGAAAAGGACTTGGAGGTTATGGTGAGCAGCAAACCTTAAACCAAGACAGCAATGCCTAAGCGTACGTAATAAGGCAATAGATTTTCTGGGATTTATATCAAGAAGTGTAAGCAACAAAAGTCCAGAGTTCATAAATGCAGCTTTATACATCAATTTGTAAGGCCTCGCCTAGATTATGCAGCTCAGTTCTGGTCTCCATATTACAGAATGGACATAAATTCGTTAGAAAACATTCAGCGTAGGATGACAAAATTAATACATAGCATTAGAAAAACATTCCTTATGAAAAAGATTGAAGACTCTTAAGTTACATTCCTTGTTAGAAAGAAGAAAGAGGGGAACCTGATCGAAATGTATAAGTGGAAATAGGTATTAAAAAAGGGGATATATAATAAGGTCTTGAGGATTTCCCCTCCAAGAGAGAACCCGCAGTAATGGATTTAAATTAGATAAGTTTTTAGATTTAGAAAGGACATAGGAAAGTATTGGTTTGGAAATAGGGTAGTAGATGGGGTGAACAGTCTACCTAGTTTGGTTATTGAGGCTGGGAACTTGGGTAGTTTCAAATTTAGGTTGGATAAGTACGCGAGTGGGAGGGTTTGGATTTCAGTGGGACTTTCACATCAGAGCTTATTTCTTGGGTACAATGAAAATTGGGTTGGGCAAATGTTTTGTTAGTGGATGAATTGTAAAGGAACCGCCTAGTATGGGCCAACAGGCCTCCTGCAGTGTTCCTCCTTTCTTTGTTCTTATGTTAACAGTGGAGTAACTTAAATACACAGGAAAATTACTAAATGTAAACATGCAAGGACTGCATACTAACACATAATATTAGTGTTTGTGTATTGCCTGTTGATTATACCAAGGAATGAAATATGTCAAGATTGTGACTGATCGAGTGACGGAAAACACAAAAAATAAATAATGAAGAACTGTCTAGAAAAGTACCTCATAATAACAATAGAACAACACAAAACTGTACAGTACAGTAACACACAAGAACAAAACTGTAACACATAAGAAAAATACAGTAACATACAGCAGAACAGTACAGCAGTACATAAATATCACACAAGAACATACAAGAACAATACAATAAAATAAGGAAAGAGTAGAGCAGGATAACAGTAATACATAAAACAGCAATATTGAAGACATTAAGACAGAGTTGTACTGGCCAGGTTGTAACATCAACATCAACATTAAGACAGAGTTGTACTGGCCAGGTTGTAACATCAACATCAACATTAAGACAGAGTTGTACTGGCCAGGTTGTAACATCAACATCAACATTAAGACAGAGTTGTACTGGCCAGGTTGTAACATCAACATCAACAATCACTTTTGTCCAGAGGTTGACTCTCCCAGTTTATACATCTTATTTTGTGTGGAAAAAGACACTTATGTACAGTTCAGGACATTTATTAAAGGAAACGTTTCGCCACGAGTGGCTTCTTCAGTCCTAATACCATTTCCACATCTTATTTTCTTTCTTTTTTATTGTGTTTGTGAATATTTTTCTCAATATAGTGAAGTTGAGAGAAGTGAAGACGGGAAAAATTAAAAATTATGTAATAATTCACAAGAATGTTTTTTTGGTATATCCAGTACAAGACTCTCTCAACTGTTACTTCCTTGTAAAGTAAAAGGACACAAGTGCAACTAATGTGACATTTATTGTGGCAACGTTTCGCTCTCCAGGAGCTTTATCAAGCCATTAGGTAATGGCCCTTTATAAAAACCCTGGAGAGCGAAACGTTGCCACAATAAATGTCACATTAGTTGCACTTGTGTCCTTTTACTTTACATATTGTCGGTAATTCTACCAACTTTATTGTTACTTCCTTATATCTTCATATTTATCATTAAGGATATCTAGAAAATACTGTGTAACACCATTCTACGTCCCGATTATTCAGAATTCTATTAAATAGATAATATAATTTAAATACAAACTGGAAATCACATATCACTACACATCACTAAAAACACTGCAAAATCACAGTCATTACTCTAAATCACAAATCATTACTGCAAATCACAAAACACCGCAAACCATAGATCATAACTATTGTTATCAAGTAGGAGGTAATTTATCTGGAATTTTTAATAGTGTGGTGAACCAGCAGGTCCCTCAGACTTACACT
This sequence comes from Cherax quadricarinatus, assembly GCF_026875155.1. Taxonomy (NCBI): domain Eukaryota; kingdom Metazoa; phylum Arthropoda; class Malacostraca; order Decapoda; family Parastacidae; genus Cherax; species Cherax quadricarinatus. The sequence continues at coordinate 112,414,180 of NC_069403.1, read as the reverse complement.
CTAATATACTATAGTAGATGAATGGTTCAGAGAACCGACATGTTGATAAATTAGACACATGTGCAACTCTTGGGTATCTTTATTGAGGAAACGTTTCGCCACACAGTGGCTTCATCAGTCCATACAAAGGAGAATCTTGAAGAACAGGAGGAGAATGAGGTAATCAGTCCCTCAACCTTGAGTCGATGTGGTCAGTCCATCAATCTTGAATAGAATACGGCATACGTGCTGAGAAGGACTTATAAAAACCCTTGGCAGGAGAAGGTGCAGCAGTCATAAAGGGGGTGTAACATTTGTTCAATGTTGAAGTAGGTCGTTTCCCAAGAATTAGGCAAGCGAAGAATTCCAAAATATTAAGATCCCAAGAAGTTGCAGTGCCTGACAGGTTTGTAGATGAATGGTTCAGAGAACCGACATGTTGATAAATTAGACACATGTACAACTCTTGGGTATCTTTATTGAGGAAAAAGTTTCGCCAAAACAGACACACACACACACACACACACACACACACACACACACACACACACACACACACACACACACACACACACACACACACACACACACACACACACACACACACACACACACACATATATATATATATATAATATATATAATATAAATAAAAATATATATAAATATATATATATTTTTAAAAATTTTTAAAATAAAATGGTTGTGTGTGGTGTGGGTGTGGTGGCGTGTGTGTTTTTGGGTGTGGTGTGTTTTTTGGGGTGGTGTGGTTGGGTGGGGGGGGGGTGTGTGGGGTGTGGGGGTGTGCGCGCGCGCGGTTTTTTGCATTCATTTAGTGAAAGAGGTGAGAGGTTTTTTATACTGTTTGGTGTGCGGCATTTGCGTTGTTTTGTCGGTATGAATGATGGGACCACCGCAGGTTTGCCTTTGCAAAAATGTGCAAATGACGTAAAAATAAGAGTGTGGTAAGTTTTTTTAGTAAAAAAAAATATCATAAATAGTTACAAAAAAGATCATCAAAGTAACATATGCGTAAATTACCCAGGAAAACCTAAAAATTACACAAATGATTTATTTCCATTTTTTTTGTAACTCACTGCGCGTTTTGCAAATATACAGGATAAAAAAACCCAAATGAAAATAAGAATTTCAACACTTATTACAGTTCTCGGGGAGGTGGACAAACCACTAAAAAACCAGCACTCATAAACACCCCAAAAAAAACATTCACAAAAAACACTGAACCAAATTTAAGAAAAAAAAACTTATTTTAATGTAAAAAATTTTTATAATATAAATAAACTTCCAAAAATTTCACGAGTGCCAGGCCTTGGGTGGCCAAACTGACGGAGCTTCTGCGTCTGGCTGATCTACGATCAGATTTCTTGGGGGGTGTATTTACGGACGCAGTTTCTTTTCCCCCCTCCTGTAACCACCCACCTGGACAGCCCTCACCGAGACCCTAAACGGGGCCCGTTTCATCGGCAGTCCGGAGGGGGTACATAACCCGGGGAAGGCTGGGCTGGGAAAATACCTAAGGAAAGTAGGAATGGGAGCATCCGGGGCCCCCGGATGATTCCTGGACACTGGACCTGGGGAAAGGCAAGGGTACCTTGGGAAGTAGGAAGGGAGAATATCTGAGGGGACAATGGACTTTCTGGCTCCGGAACTGGGAAAGAAGAGATCGTTTTTAAGGCAGACCCGGGAA
>NC_069403.1:112387493-112407493 GCF_026875155.1 Cherax quadricarinatus | reverse complement strand
TTTTTTTTTCTTGTTATTTTTTTTGTTTTCCTAAAACGCTAAGTTTTCCCCAAAAACCCCATTTTCTCTTTTTTTTCTCTCCCCCTCTTCTACTCCCCCAAAACCCCCACACCACCACACACCCCACACACACAACCCCCAACAACCCACAAAACAAACCACCACAACCCACCCACCACACACCCCACAAACACACAAACACAACACAACACAAAACACAAAACACACAAAAAACCAAACACACAACACACACACACACCACCCAACCACACAAACCACAACAAAAAAACACACAAAAACCACACACACACACACACTACAACAAAACCACACACACACACCACAACAACCACACACAACACACACACACAAAACAAAAACAACACACACACACACCACAAAACACCACAACCACCACACACACACAACACACACACCACACAACAACACCACAAAACAAAACCCCCACACAACAAACCCCCAAAACACACACACACACCACACACCACCCCAACACACACAAAACACACACCACACACACAACAACACACACAAAACACACACACCACACCACACACAAAACCACACACACAACACCCACACCACACCACACAAAACACACACACACCCCACACACAAACACACCCCCACACACACACACCACACACTATATATTAATAATTTGGTATAATGCATTTTGGGTTGATTTGGAGACTTTAAATTGTGGGTGGATAATGTATGTTCATTGGAAATATTCAAGCCAAAACCCCGGAAAGTACTCACATATAGGGAAAGAAACTTTTCTTTTATTTTGTATGTAAAATTAATCTTTTTTTAAAATTTTTGAATGTGGATTTTTCAATGTTTTATTAAATATATCCAGAGGGAAAGGACAGGAAATTGAGAAATGTGAAGACGGAAAATGAGGGGATTGAAGACGGGAAAGGGTGGAGAGGGTAAAAAACAGGAAAAGGGGAAGATGTGAGACAGGAGAAAAAAGGGAGAGGGGTAAGACAGAAGTGAGGATGGAAGACAGGAGAAGTGGAGATGTGAAAAAGGGAGGAGTGGGGGATGTGAAACAGAAGTGGGGGAAAATGTAAAAAACAGGGAGGTGAGAGATGTAAAAAGGAAGGGGGGGGTTTTGAGAGATGTGAAGGAAGGAAAAAGTGAGAGTGTAAAACCCAAAAAGTGAGAGATGGGAAGACAGGAGAAGTGAGAAAATGTGAAGAAGGGGGAGTGAAAAAGTAAAGACGGGAAAGTGAGAGATTTTGAAGAAGAGAAGTGAGAGTGTAAGACAGGAAAAGTGGGGGGATGTGAAGACAAAAGGGGAGGGGATGTAAAGACAGGAAAGTGAGAGATTGAAGAAGGGGGGGGTGAGAGATGTGAAGACAGAAGTGAGAGATGTGAAACAGGAAAAAGGAGAGATGTGAAAAAAGGAGAGGTGAGGATGTAAGGAAGGAAAGGGGGAGAGATGTGAAGACAAAAAAGTGAAAAGATGTGAAGAAGGAAAAAGTGAGAGATGTGAAGACGGGGAGAAGGGGGGGGGTGGGGAATGTGAAGACGGAAAAATGGAGTTTAAAGACCGGGGAAAAGTAAAGAGATTTGAAGACAGGAGAAGTGGAGAGGGAAAGACAGGAGAAGTGAGAGATGTGAAGACGGGGAAAAAGTGAGAAAATGTGAAGACGGGAGAAGTGAGAGTGTAAAAGACGGAGAAGTAAAGGGGGGGTGGAAGACAGGAGAAGTAAAGAGATGTAAAGAAAGAATTTAAAGAGATTGAAGACGGGGGAAATTTTGAGGGGAGTGTAAGGGAAAAGGAAAAGGGTGAGAGATGGGGAAGACAGGAAAATGAGGGGATGTGAAGGAAGGAAAAAGGGGGTTTTATTTAAGAGATGGTCTGAACAATTACAAAGTTTTTTTTTATCTGCACTTTCCTCTTCCTATATATGAGAGGAAAAATAAATTGACCAAATTTAAAATTAAAAAAAAAATTTTGGGTGAATAAAAGTGGGTTTTAAAAAGGTCTACTTTGACTACACGTTATTTTTCCCCTGACCAAACGTACCTTGACCTGCCCCACAAACTTTATCTGCCCCTGCCAAAAACGCCCCTTTGGCCCCGCCACTACGTTATTTTGACCCTGCCCCAAAACCTCCCTTGACCCTGACCACTACGTTCCCTTGACCCTGACCACAACGCCCCTTGCCCCTGACCACTAGGGGTTACCTTGCCCCTGACCACAACGCTAACCTTGCCCCTGACCACCACTTTCCCTTGGGGCCCCTGACACAACGCAACCTTTGGCCCTGACCCCCAAATTCCCTTTCCCCTGCCCACACCTACCTTCCCCTGACCATTACTTTACCTTGACCCTGCCACCACGCTCCCTTTGCCCCGCCAAATACTTACCTTAAACCCTGCCACAACGCTCCCTTTTGCCCCTAAACCCCACGTTACCTTGACCCGACCACAACGCTACCTTGACCCTGACCCCCCACGTTTTTACCTTGACCCTGCCCAAAAAAAGCTACCTTGACCCTGACCATTTCTTACCTTGACCCGACCACCACCCCTCCCTTGCCCCTCCCATTTACTTTTCCCTTTGGGCCCGACCCCACGTTCCCTTTGGGCCCCTGACCACCACGTTACCTTGCCCCGGGCCACCACTTTCCCTTTTACCCTACCACAACGCCCCTAGCCCCTTGACAACTACTTTAAACCCTTGCCCTTTCCCCCCCCCGTTTACTTGACCCGACCACCACGTTCCCTTGCCCCTTTTCCCCCAAAATTTCCCTTGCCCCTTTCCCCAAAACGTTTACTTGCCGGGCAACTACTTTACCTTGCCCCTGACCACCCCCTCCCTTTGGACCTAACCCACTACGTTACCTTTTGACCCCCCCAACCATTTAACCTTTGGGAACCCGACCACCACGTTACCTTGACCCTGCCCAAACCCGTTCCCTTGCCCCTGACCACCACTTTTTACCTTAAACCCCTGACCTCCCGTTCCCTTGCCCCTGACCACCCACGTTCCCTTTTGACCCGCCCCCCAAGGTTCCCTTGACCCTGCCCAAAACGTTCCCTTTCCCTCCCCACCACGTTCCCTTTGGCCCCTTTGACCACCACGTTACCTGTTAAGTCTCCACAAAAGTAAAAAGATATGTTTTAAAAACGTTTATCCGGAAATTAGGACATTTATGCGTCAAAAAGTCCGGTTAGTGAGAAAAAGTCAATGGTTTATGTGAGCAAAACCCCCCATGGTTATGGAGCAAAACGTTTTGGTTTTGGAGCAAAAATCCAGGGGTTATGGAGCAAAAAATTTCCCTTTGGTTATTTTTGAGCATAAAGTCCAGGGGTTAGGTGAGCATAAAGTCCATGGTTATGTGAGCAAAAAGGAAGGGTTATGTGAACTTTAAAGTCCTTGGTTATGTGAGCAAAAAAGTCCGGGTTTTTAAAGTGGGGCATAAAATCAATGGTTATTTGAACTTTAAAGCCCTTTGGTTTAAGTGAAGCATAAAGTCCAGGTTATGTGACATAAAGTCCATGGTTATGGGAGCAAAAAGTCCATGGTTATGTGAGCTTTAAAGCCCAGGGTTTTTGGAGCAAAAGCCCCAGGGGTTAGGTGACATGAAGCCCTGGTTATGTGGCAAAAAGGGCCCAATGGATATTTGAGGAAAAAGTTCATGATAATTTTAGTAAAAAATTAAAAAGGTTTTAAGGGGGCCGCAAAGTCCATGGTTATTTGGCATAACGAAAAGGTTATGTGAGCATAAGGGTTTCAGGGAATGTGAGCAAAACGTTCAGGTTTTTTGTGAGCAAAACGTTCTTTGTTAGTGAGCAAAAACCCAGGGTTAAAGAGAGAAAAATTTCCCATGGTTTGTGAGTTGGGGGGGGTCCCATGGTTTTGTGAGCATAAATTCCAGGGTTAGGTGAGTTAAAAGGGCCCAGGGTTTTATGTGAGCATAAAGCCCTTTGGTTTTATGTGTTTAATAAAGTCCCCCCTGAACGGGTTTTTTTCCTTTTTAAAATTCATTCTCTGGACGGGTGCCCCCTGCCCATTTTTCCATTGCCTTGACCATTTTCCCTTGTCATTTTCCCTTCCCTTTCCCATTTTTCCCTTAAAATTTTTCCATTGTCTTGACCTTTTTCCCCTGTAAATTTTCCCCATTGCCTTGACCAGTTTTCCCTGTCATATTCCATCGGCTTGGAGGGGTTTTCCCCATTTCCGGGGCGAGGGACAGAGAAAAAAACCGGGGAAATGTAATAAGATTTGGAAAACCCAAATCCGGGGAAGGGAATATGACAGGAAAACCCCCGCCAGGGCGATAAAAAATTTCCCAAGGAAACCCCTCCAAGGGAAGGGAAATGTGACAAAAACCCCCTTCCCCAGGGAGAGGGAATTATGAGGGGGAAAACCCCATGCGGGGAGAGGGAATTAAAGGGGGAAAACCCCATCCATAGATGGAAAAAGACGGGGAAACCCGAAAAAGGGGGGGGGAGGGGGGGGAAAAAATGTGACATGAAAGTTGTTAAGGGAGAAGTAAAAAGAGAGGAAAATTTCCGCCCGGGGAAAATTGAAAAATTTTTGGGAAAAACCCTTTCAACGGCAAATTTAATTTTGACAGAGAAACCTGCCCCCGGGCGATGGAATAAAAGGAAAACCCTTCCGGGCATGGAATTGACAAAGTAACCCGTCCGGGGCGTTGAAATATAAAGGAAAAACCCTGCCCCGGGACGATGGCATAGACGGGAAAAAACCCGTTAGGGCGAGGGAAATAGACGGGGGGAAACCCCGTCATTGGAAAGGGAAATATGACAAAGGAAACCCCCCAAAAGAGATGGAAAAATGACAGGGAAACCCCCCCAAGAGGGAAATATGACGGGGAAAAACCCGCCCGGGGGAAAATGAATGCGGGGGGGAAATTTCCTTTCCAGGGAGAGGGAATATGAAAAGGGAAACTCGTCATGGGTTGGAATTTTAAAAAGGGGAAACCGGGCCAAAAAAACGAGGGGAAAAAAGACGGGGGAAACCCCCTTTTAACAGGGAAAAGGGTTTTTTGACGAAACCCCCCCAGGGAGGGGGAAAATAACAGCCCAAAGGGCCTTTGAGTTTGATTAGAGGGAAAAACCCTTCCAGGAAAAGGGTAAAATGACAGGGAAACTAGCCAGGGAAACGAATAGGGAGTAGAAAACCAGTCCATGGAAGGGAATATGACAGAAAAACCCCCGAACATAGTCACAATACCATTTGCTTTATGTTCCTGTAAATTACCCAAACCCCCCCGGGGACGGGAAATCCCTGTCATTTTCCCCACCCTGGAGGTATCCCTGTCATTATCAACCACCCGGGGGGGGGGTTCCGCTGTCATTATTCACCACCCTGCATGGGTATCATTGTCATTACCCACCACCCCCCGACGGGAATTCCTGTCTTTTTTTAAAACCCCCGGGGAAAGGGTATCCCTTTTATTATCCACCACTCTCGACAGGAACCCCTGTCATTACCCAAACTTGCCCGGGGAAAGGGTGTCCCGTCATTACCTCACCCTGGCCCGGGTTTTCCCTTTCTTTATCCACCACCCTGGAGGGGTTTCCCCTGTCATTATCCCCCAATGGATAGGTTTCTCTGTCATTTTCCCTTCTCCCTTGACCGGTTTTCTTTTTCTTTTTTCGTCACCCTTGACGTTTTTTTTCTTTTACCCCCTTCGCCTTGGATGTGTTTCCCGTCACTTTCCCTTCGCCTAGAGGGGGTTTTTTTCTTTAGCCCATGAGGGTGAAAAGGTGTCCTTATCTTTTTCATCCAGTTTCCCTGGTTTTCTTCTGTCTTTTCCGTCCCCAATGGCTGTTTTTCTGTCAAAATTTCCATAACTTTTGAATTTGTTTCTCTCTAATATTTACTCGCCCTGGACAAGTTTCCTTGTCATTTTCCTTCTTTTTTTGAAAGGTTCCTGTCATTTTTTTAATTTACCCGGAAAGGGTTTCCTTGTAAATTTTCCATACCGGGAAAGGGTTTCGGGTCATTTTTCACCCCCCCGGGAAAAGGGTTTTCCCCTGTTTTTTTCCCCATCAACCTTCACGGGTTTCCCCCCTCATGTTCAAATGGCGGTATGTTTCTGTAGTTTTTCATCGCCCCGGACGGGTTTCTCTGCCCATTTTTCCACACCCTTTGGAGGGGTTGCCCTGTTTTCCCCTCGTCCTAAACAGAACAACTCCTCATTTTCTAAACCCTTGGCCCCGTTTTTTTCTTTCATTTTCTGTTTTTCTGCGTTTTCTATGTAATGGATGGTTTTCCTGTCTTTTCTATTTAAATTAGACGATTTTTTGTCATTTTTCCTTTTTTGGGAGGGTTTTTTTTTCTGCAATTTTCCCATCGCCCTGTAGGGGTTTTTCCCCCGGTTTTTTTTTAAATTAAACCGTGGACGGGCTTCTCTGTCATTTTCCATGCCCTAAAAATTCTTTCGTGTAAAATTTCCATCGCCTCGACGGGTTTCCCCCTGTCTTTCCCCATCCCCCGGGGATGGGTTTCTGCCCAAAACCCCATCGCTCTGGGGGGTTTTCCCCCCTTATTCCATCCCCCCCTGGAGGGTTTTTTCTTTGTCTTTTCCCAATCGTTTCTGGGGGGGTTTTCCGCCATTTTCCACTCCCGGGGATGGGTTCTTTGTCATTTTTTCCATCGCTCGGGGGGTTTTCCCTGCCATATTCCATCTCCCTGGAAGGGTTTCTTTGTCATATTCCATCGCCCTAGCCGGTTTCCCTGTCTTTATTCCTTTCACCTAAACGGGTTTTTTTTTTCTTTTTCCAATCCCCCTTGGAGGGGTTTCCCCTGCCATTTCCAAACGACCGGGGCGTGTTTCCCTTTCATATTCCATCGCTTTGGGGGGGGATTCTGTCTTTATTCCTTTTTGCTCTAAATAAATTGCATTGGGTGCATTTATAGTTTTGGAAAAAAACTTGAGAGTGTTAAAGGAAGAGCTTTGATAACAAAAGTGTTAAATTAAAGTTACAAAAATGCAAGAAAGATGATAAATATTTACCCCTTTTTTTTCCCGGGTTGAAAATTAAAACTGTTTCTTTTTCATTTTTTGGGATGGGTTTGGGCTAAATTGGGAAAATTCCTTTTTTTTTTGGTTTTTGGGTTTCCCAAAAAAAAACGTCCCTTTAAAAAGGTTTTTGCAGTTTTTTTTTCTTCATACAAAAAACATTTTTTTTTTTTCCCTATAACCCCAAAAAAAATTTACCCACGGTCGAACTTTAATTTCTTTGAATTATTGGTATTTTTAATTTAACTTATGCCCAAATTTATGGAACCTATTCCTGGCTTCCTAAAAATGGCGATGATAGCTTTAAAAACTCTCAAAATGCAAATTTTTTAAGGGGAAAAGAAAGTTTCTTTCCACTGTGGAAGAAAAATGAAAGTAAAATTTCATCCATATATGTAAAACCTTCCCAAAAAGTTTAAAAAATATTTGTATCAGAATTTTCCTTTGCCCCAAGACTTTTAACCGCTAAACTTATTTGTGCGGGGGAATTTTTGGCCCAACAAAAATTTTTTAAATAAAAAAAAGGCAAAATTTACCGTACGAGGGGGATGCCCGGGCGTGTCATTTTGTCTTTAATTTCTTTCCCGTCGGATTATATACTTTTCTTGTAACTACTACTACTATACTACTACTACTACTACTACTACCTAAACTACTACTACTATATATACTAAACTACCTCCACCTTTTCCCTCCCCTTTATATACCCCCTGCTCCACCCTGTTGAAAAATATAAACAAGGGTTTTTAAAAAATGCCCCACATTTTTAAAGGGGTGGACCGGTAAGCCAGCGGAAGGCCTCGGTCAGAAAGACCAAAAGCTCCAAAGGGGGTCAAACATCTACTAAGACCCGGGGGCAGGGAAAAATTTGCCGTTTCCTGACGAACCTTACCCAAACCCAACCTAAAACCCAACCTAACCTAACCAAAACCCAACCTAACCTAAAATTTAAACCCCTGTTAGTGTGACTTTTGGGCAAAGGTCCCAAATCGGGGCCGAACGTCGTCTAAGCTTTTTCCTTTTATTTTGGGGGGTTAAAATTTTTGAAAGGGGAAATAAATTTGGTTAAAAACAAGGATGGGTTTAAATTTGGGAAACCCTGTGATTTTAAATGGGACTGACTCTGCTTTTTTTTCCTTTTTATTTCAATTTGGGTTTTCCAAAAACTTGCTTTAAAAATTTTTTTTTTGGGCACCAAAGTCCTATTTTTTATAATTTATAAAAAAAACTGTGAAAGATTTTTCCCTGTAATAAATAATGCCTATTATATCGGATTAAAATCTTTTAAAAACTGCTTATTTCATAAATTGATTATCTCCCGGGAAAATTTAAAAAACTGAATGTTAAAGTTGTAAAAAAATGGGTTTTTTTGAAACGTTTTTGTTTAATTAGAAGTGTGTCATTTTAGAAGTGTGTCCCTTCTTAGAAGTGTCCATTTTTTTAGAAATTTTGTCAAATTTTTAGAAGTGTGTATTTATTAAAATGTGGGCATTTTAAAGTGTTTTTCATTCTTTGAAGGTTTCATTCTTTGAAGTGTGTCCCTTCTTTTGAAGGGGTGTCATTCTTAGAAGTTTTGTCATTCTTTTGAATTTTGTCATTTTTTAGAAGGGGTTTTCATTCAAGAATTTTGGGATTTTAGAAGTGGGGTATTCATAGAAGTTGTCATTCTTAAAGTGTGTCATTCATAGAAGTGTGTCATTCTTAGAAGTGTGTCATTCTTAGAAAATGGGGTCCCTTCTTAGAAGTGTGTCAATTTTTAGAAGTGTGGGGCATTCTTAGAAGTGTGTCATTCTTAGAAGGTTTCCATTCTTAGAAAGGGGTCCCTTTTTTAGAAGTGTTTCATTCTTAAAAAGGGTGTCATTCTTTTAAAAACGTGTCATTCTTAGAAGCGTTTCATTCTTTAAAATGCATTTTTTTGAAGTGTGGTTTATTTTAGAAGTGTGTCCCCTCTTAGAAGTGTGTCCCCCCTTCTTTTAAAAAAGGGGTCCCTTTTAGAAAATGTGGGCATTTTAGAAGGGGGTCATTCTTAGAAGTGTGTATTCAAAAGAAGTGTGTCAATTTTTAGGAAATGTGTATTCTTGAAGTGTTTTCATTCTTAGAAGTGTGTCATTCATAGAAATGTGTCATTCTTAAAAAGTTGGTTCCCTTCATAGAAGTGTGGGCATTCTTAGAAGTATGTCCTTTTAGAAGGGTGTATTTTAGAAGTGTGTCATTCTTAGAAGGGGTTTTGGGCATTCATAAAGTGGGGTCATTCTTAGAAATTTGTCATTCAAGTTTGTTTTCATTCTTAGGGAAATGTGTCATTCATAGAAGTGTGTCTTTTTAAAAGGTGTCAAATTTTTTAAAATGTGTCATTAAAAGAAAATGTGTCCCTTCTTAGAAGTGTGTCATTCTTAAAGGGGTCATTCTTTTTAAATGTGTCATTTTATAGAAGTGGGGTTCCCTTCATAGAAATGTGTCATTCTTAGAAGTGGTCATTCTTAGAAAATGTGTCATTCTTAGAAGTGTGTCATTTATAGAAGTGTGTCTTTTTTAGAAATGTGTCCTTTTAAAAATGTGTCTTCTTAGAAGTGTGTCAAATTTTTAGAAGTGTGTCATTCTTAGAAGTGTTTTCATTTTAGGTGGGGACTTTCCCAGAAGTGGGTCATTCTTGGGAAATGGGGTTTATTCTTGAAATGTGTCTTTTTTTGAAGGGGTTTTTTATTTTAGAAGTGTGTATTCTTAAAAGGTGTCATTCTTAGAAACGTGTCCCTTCTTAGAAATGCTTCTTAGAAGTGTGTCCCTTCTTAGGGAAATGTGCATTTTAGAAGTGTTTCCCTTTTTAAAAATGTGTCATTCTTAGAAGTGTGTCTTTTTAGAAGTGTGTCCTTCTTTAAAATGTGTTTATTCATAGAAGTGTGCATTTTAGAAGTGTGTATTCTTAAAGTGTGTCATTCTTAGAAATGTGTCATTTTAGAAGTTGTCATTCTTAGAAGTGTTGTCATTCATAGAAGGTGTATTCTTAAAGTAGGGCATTTTTAGAAAATGGTTTCTTTGAAGGTGTCCCTTTATTGAATGTTTTTCCCTTCTTTGAAGTGTATTTTAGGGAAGTGTGTATTTATTTGAAGTGTGGGGCAATTTTTAAAAATGTGTCATTTTTGAAGTGTGTCTTCATAGGAAAGGGGGCTTTTTTAGAAGTGTGTCATTCATAGGAAATGTGTCATTTTAAAAAGTGTGTCATTCTTGGGAAATGTGTCATTCTTAGAAGTGTGTCATTCATAGGGAAAAGGGATATTTAGAAGTGTGTCATTTTTAAAGTGTGTCATTCTTTGAAGTGTGTCATTCTTAGAAGGGGTGCATTCATTGAAGTGTTTTCATTCTTTGAAGTGTGTCATTAAGAAGTGTGTCATTTAAAAAGTGGGGTCATTCTTAGAAGTGGTATTCTTTTGAAGTGTGTCAATTTTTGAAATGTGTCATTCTTTTGAAGTGTGTCCCTTTTAGAAGTGTGTTTATTCTTAGAAGTGGTCATTCTTAGAAGTGTGTCTTTTTATAGAAGTGTGGGCCCTTCCTAGAAATGTGTCATTCAAATTTTGAAGTGTTCATTCATAGAAGGGGTGTCTTCATAGAAGTGTGTCAATCTTTGAAATGGTAATTTATAGAAGTGGGTTTTATTCTTTTTAAATGTTTTTCTTTTTAAATTTGGCATTCATAAAAAGGGGCATTATAGAATGTGTCATTTTAGAAGTGTGTCATTCAAAAGAAGTGGTCATTCCCTTAAAAAGTGTCATTCCCTTTGAAGTGTTTTCATTCTTAGAAAATGTGTCAATTTATAGAAGTGTGTCATTTATAGAAATGTGTCCTTCTTAGAAATGTTTTCTTTTATAAAGTTTTGTCTTTCTTTGAAGGTGTCCTTCATAAGTGTGTTTATTCTAGAAGTGTTTCATTTTAGAATGTGTCATTCTTTGGGAAATATTTTTTTTTTTTTAATTTTCTTTCTTATAGGTATGTGTTTTTATAAAAGTGTTTTCCTAGAGGTTGGGTTTTTTTATAAATGTCTTTTTTTAAAAATATGTTCCCCTTGAAGTGTCTTTTTTGAAGTACATTTTGTATTTCACTAATTAAAATTTAAAGGTTTTTAAATAAATTCCTGAAATTTTCATACTTATACTTATGAAGCACTGAAAAAATATCATACTTAACTTTTGGAGCATGAAAATATTTTTCACTTAGGAGCAATGAGAAATTTTTTTTACTTAAAATTTTGGAGCAAGAGAAAAAATTTTTCACTTAAAAAACACTGAGAAATTTCTACTTATAAATTAGGAGCACTGAGAAAAATTTTACCTTATGAAGCACTGGGGAAATATCCTTTCTTAACATATGGAACACTGAGAAAAATTTTTCACTTTTGAAGCACTGAGAAATACATACTTATACTTATGGAGCCCCTGAGAAAAATTTTACACTTATGAAGGGACTGGAAAAAATCATACTTTTATTTTGGGCAAGAGAAAAAATTTTAAAACTTATGAGCACTGAGAAATATAAAACTTATAAATTATGGAGACTGGAAATATTTTTCACTTATGAAGCAATGAGAAATATTTATACTTATACTTATGGGAGCACTGAGAAATATTTTTCCTTTAAAAGAAGCACTGAGAAATAAACATACTTATTTTTATGGGAGCACTGGGGAAATATTTTTCACTTATGAAACACTGAGAAATTTCATTTCTTTACCCTTTTGGGCACTGAGAAATATTTTTCCCTTTTGAACACTGAGAAAAATCATACTTTTTTTTAGGAGGCCTGAGAAAAATTTTACACTTAGGGAAACATGAGAAAAAATATACTTTTACTTAAAGGAGGCCCCTGAGAAAAAAATTTTTCACTTATGAAGCACTGAGAAAATATCATACTTAAACTTATGGAGCCTGAGAAAAAATTTTACACTTATGAAGCATGAGGGGAAAAATATACTTTTACTTATGGGGGAAATAGAAATTTTTTTCCCCTTATGAAGCACTGAGAAATAAACATACTTTTACTTAAAGGAGCCTGGAAAATATTTTAACTTATAAACCTGAGAAAAAAATCATACTTATTTCTTTTTGGGGCCTGAGGGAAAAATTTTTTTAAAATTTTGAAGGGATGGGGAAATATCAAAATTTTTAAATTATGGAGCCCTGGGGGAAAAAATTTTACATTTTTAAGCACTGAGAAATAAAAACTTATACTTATTGGCCCTTGAGGGGGTATCATACAAATTTTGACGCATTGAGAAATATAATTAAACTTATAGGCACTTAGAAAAGTCCTTTCTTTCACTTATGGAGCAAATTTAGAAATATCCAAAACATACACTAAGGGGGCTCCCGAAATAAACTTACACTTACAAGCACAGAGAAATAATTTATACTTACCCTTATTGAGCACTAAAATTCCAAAACTCTTATGAAGTATTGAGAAAATAAATTTCACTTATAAAATACTGAGAAATATCAAAAAATTTTTCACTTTTGAAGCATGAGAAATATAAACACTTTTGGAACACTGAGAAAAATAATACACTTAGGAACACTGAAAATAAACTTTCACTTACCGGGGCATTTGGAAAAATAAATATAATTTTTGGAGGGTCTGAGAAAAATTTAAATACACTTAAAGGAGCACGGGGAAATAAAAGTCACTTTTCGGGCATGAGAAATTTAACTATACTTAAAGGGGCACCCGAGAAATATAACTACACTTATGGGCATGAGAAAAATAAAATAAAACTTATGGAGCCTGAGAAAAAAAACTACACTTATGGGGCATGGGAAATATAATAAAAACTTATGGAGGGATGAGAAATATAACTACACTTATGGGAGCACGAGAAATAAAAAACTACATTATGGGGCACTGAGAAAAATAACTACATTATGGGGAATGAGAAATATAACTACACTTAGGGGGCCCGAGAAATATAACCCACACTTTGGGCACGGGAAAAAATAACTAACTTTTGGGGCACTGAGAAATTTAACTACCTTTTGAAGCACTGAGAAAAAATTTTAAATACCTTATGGGGGCACTGAGGGAAAAATAACTACACTTTTGGAGGGACTGAGAAAAAATAACTACACTTATGGAGCACGGAAAAAGGGTTTGTTAAGTTTAAAAGGGTTAAAAGTTTAACAACCAATGAATGTTTCAAGGTGAAAAAAAGTGGGAAAAAATGCTTTAAAAATAAGAAGAGAAACAAAAGAAAAGGGGTTTTTAAAAAAAAAAATAGAAAATTTAAACGAACCAAAAGGTTTAAGCGAATGAACGAGACAGAAAAGTTATGATTATAAGTAGGGAGGGTGGTTAATAAAAAAGAGACAAATTTTGATAAAAAACCCTTTTTTAAAAATTCACTTTGCCCACTCCTGAAAAGACAAAATTTCTGGCATAATTTTACCCGGTGTGTGAAACATTGGAAAAGGGTGAGGTAGAGCTAGGTCAGGGGCAGGTGCTGGGCTACCAGAATTTTTTTACCTTTTCCCCTATATTTTGGGGGACCATGTTAAAATACAGGGCTTGTATTTTAAAAAAAAATCCCAGTAGAGTTTTTTTTTTATAAAATGTTTTTTTCCCCTTGACATGTTTTTTTCTGAAATTTTTACTGAAATGTCCCATATAAATTTTTTAGAGAAGACAGGGGGATAAATAAAATTTTTTTTTTTTTTGAAGATAGTGTGGAGAGGGGGAGAAAAAAAAACGAGGGTTAAGACACCGGTAATTTAACTTATGCCCCACAGAGTAATGGGGAAATTCTGGGACATTCCAGGATGCTGGGGGAAAGATTCTATAAACTTGGCATAAACATGTAAACACGTCAACATGTAAAATTTCATGTACTAGTAGAGTGTCATGTTTTTTTCAATTTATGGTGGTATTTACCTTGCTCCTTTAGCTGTCTATTTAAAAACTTTCCTTTTGTCCTATAAATTTTTCCCTTTAGTTTAATTTTTTCCCGGATTTCACTGCACCTCTATGTTTCCGTATTTTTTATATTCATAATTGGGCGAAAGCGAAACTTGAGTTTCCTTTTTATTTTAAGAAAAAACAATGTATTTTGGTCGCTGGGTTGATGCGAGGAAGGCATCCAAAATTTCTTTAAACCATTCCCCCTTTTGCCTCAATGATCGCGGGCGGGGGAAAATTTTATATTGGGGGCATAATTTTATAATGCAGTTTTAAAATTTGTGTTGAAGATTTGAAGGCAATCAGAAAAAGGCAGTTCCCCGGGCTCTAAGGAAATTTAATTTTCCCAAATTCCCAAAATAATTTTAAAATTATAACAATACGTCCAAAAACTAATTCGATCTTTACAAAGGCCCCCCGAGACAGTATCGCAAAATTTCACAAAATGAAGCTTTTAAGACGGTCACAATTTTTCTTTTTGGGGTCATGAAAAAGGATGGGCGGAAGATAAACAGATGTGTACCCAAAAATTTTCCCTTGGAAAAACAGTTTTTAATTTTTTTTAATAAAGGGAACTTGGGGCTTAAACAAAGTTAAAAAAATTTAAAATTTTTTTTTTCTAAATTTAAGATTGGGCCCAAATTCAAAAAAGAGAAAATAAAAAAAACTTATGTATTATGGAGGACATAACAAAAGTTATAGTCAAAATCAAAAAAAAAAAGCTGATTTACCCCAAGATAAACCCGATTCAAGAACTGATTTTTTTTCTGGTACATTTAAAGGGTTCTTCGTTGTTTTATGAAAGTAAAAGTGATTAATAAAAAAGGCATATAATTTTATACAACCCGGCACAATAGATTGTTTTCCTTGAGGAAAAAAAATTTGCACTAAAAAAAAATTTTAAACCCAAACCAAAAACATGCATTTTCCAGTTTTTTGTACAAAAATCCATAAAATTTTTTTTCTACCCTGGCCCCAAGCCAAGAATGTTCCAGCCCTTTTTTCACCGTTTTTGTTTGTAAGTTGATTTAGTTGGAAAATTTTTAATAGTTATTATATGGGAAACAATTTAAATTAATAAAACTGGCAAATTTAAAATTACATAAAATCAAAGTTCAAGAAAAAACTTTGTTTTAATAAAGTTCATTAACAAATAAAGTTTAAAAATCAAAAACTTTCAAATTTAAAAATTTTAAATTTTCCCCCAATTAGCCCAAATAAAGTGTTATTATTTTTATTTATAATTTTATCGTTCAATAATTTGAAGGCCCCAAACTGAAAGAGATTTTATTTTCTGAATAAAAAATGAATACCCCTATTTATTTAATAAAAAAAATAAATCGGGGGTTTTTATTTTATTATTTTCACACTGGCCGATTTCCCCCCAAGGCAGGGTGGCCCGAAAAAAGAAAAAAATTTTACCCTCATTCACCATCACTGCTTCCAGAAGGGTGCTTTTCACTACAGTTTTTTAAAAGCAACATTAAACCCCCCCCTTCAGAGTTTCAGGCCCCTGTACTTCCCATCTTTCCCGGCTAAATCCCGGCCCGCCGGGTTTTCCCCGAAACCCCCTTAAAAATGTTACTTTTCCCCTTCCCCCAAAAGCACCTCAAGTATTAAAAACCATTTGTCTCCCTTCAAACCTATCAAACACGCTCATGCATCCCGCTGGAAGTCCCAAGCCCCTCGCACCCAAAACCTCCCTTTAACCCCCCCCCCCTCCAAAAATTTCCAAGGCCCCACCCTACCCCCCCCCTTCCCTTTCCCCTACAGACTGAAACACCCTTGAAGTTATTCGGTTTTTGTTTCCCCTCCATTTTTCCCCATGTCCCAAAACCCCCTCAATCGGGATTTTAAAGTCAACCAAAAATAAAACCCTTGGTAAAAATTTTTAAAACCGATCTGATGAGTCATTCCCCAGTTTTTGTTCGGTCCAAAGACTAAAATTTTTTTTATCATTTGGTTTTTTTGGCAAACGGAAAAAAATAAGCATTTTTCTGGACCCAAAAATGCATTTTCCAAAAAAAAGAACATAAAATGAGAAAGAAGGGAAAATTTCAGCAGGCCTAAATGGGCCCATTCGAGGCAAGGGGCAGTTCACTTCCCGGGATTCCCGGTCAGGGCTCATTTTCCCCAAAGAAGGAGCACGACAACTGCCCTTGGCACAAACTGGTCAGGGTTTCCAAATCACACCCCGCCAAAACCCCCCCCCATATATTATCTAACCAATATTAAAACTAAACCGTCTTTGCTTCTTTGACGGGGGCTCGGGAGTTTGTTCCACTCATCCACAACTATATTACCAAACCAGTGATTTTCCCATAAACCCTTTCCGAAACTGAATTTTCCAACTTAAAAACCCTTTCTGAGAGTCCCGTCTACTAAAAATTTTTAGGGCCCCATTTACATTCCTTTTATTAAATTTCCCGTTTTCCCCCCTTTACTCCCCCCCCAAAAATTTCATCCCTAATTCTATGCCTTTTAGAGATTGCAGATTTAGGGCCCTCAGCTTTCCTCACAGGGGAAAATTTTTTGAACATTGGGTCAACTTTTTCATCCCCTTTTTACGTTTTTCCCCGGCATTTAATCCCTTATGTAATAAAGGGGAACCAGGAAATGTGCACATAATCTAAATGAGGCCTTTTTTAAACCCAAAAATATATAGATAAAAAAAGAACAACCTTTAGGACTTTTTATTATTTGTTTTTCTTGATATGAAGCCAAGGAAATTTTGTTAGTTTTTTTTTGCGAACACTTAGCACGGGGTTTTCTTGCTTTTAGGATTTCTGCTAACCCGAACTTTTAAATCTTTTTCGCAATCAGAATATTAAAAAACTAATTATTTTTAAATTTTAAAATTTTCAAGGGTTTTTTGGGCCTGACCAAAAATTTTGAACTTTTCATTTTTCCCATAAATTTAAAATGCTCTGATCTTCTTCCCACCATTGGGTTTAGTCTATTTTTAAAAATCCTGATATGGAAACTTATGAAGCCCTTTCTGAAGTCCCTATTTCACAAAATTTTAAAATTCAATACCCTGATCTACCCCTCAAACAACCTTTTGTGAAAAAAATGAAATAAATTCGTTTGACAGGGAACCCCCCCTTTTTTAAAAACCCGGGTTTAGATTCATTAAATCAATTTATAACCCTTTTAAGGTGGAACCCAATTGCCCTTCATTTTGATTCCAAAAAAATTTTCCCACTAGGAGGGAAGGGGGTTATTGGTTTAAAAGTTCGGGTGTAAGGGGTTTCACCTTCTTGTAAAAAGGGATTAATTAGCCATTTTCCACTTGTTCCCCAGCACTATACCCGTTTGTGTGATATATTGAAAAAAAATTAGCCACAGGTATACTTATTTTCCTTTTCATTTTCCCTTTTAAAAACCCCAGCAAACAGTTCATCAGGGCCTGGGGATTTGTTGGATTTTAATTTCTCTGATTAAAGTTAAGGGGCACTTGTGGGAAAATTTTTGGGGATCTAATTTTTAGAGTTTTTGCCATCCCTTTACTTTATTTAATACAGATTCAAGGGGTTTAAAGTGAAGACAGTAGGTTGGGGGCACCGGTTGTGGAGATTCTGGAAAACAGGTAATGAGGTGGCGCCTTTTTAAAAAGGCGTCAGTAAAAGGAACGGGAAGGGAGAAGAGGGGCCCGTCACTTAGGCGGGGAAAAAAATTTCCCTTTGTGGGAAAAAGGTCATACCCCCAAAGGGTTTGCTCACACCCCCCTCCCAAATGGGGCCCGATTACCCCAGCTTTTGTAATAGTTCTTTTGTTTTTTATGTTAGTCCTGAATCTGTATTGGGTAAAGCCACTGGATTTTGGGGCGTTTATAATTAAAAATACCCAGATTTGTAAAATGTGTCTTAAAATTTATCTTGTCGGAAATTTTATCCTTTCTAACACAATTGTCAGACACTACACTATCATTTTAATTTTTTCTATTTGTTTTGGGGGACCCCGTAATTGTTCCTCAAAACTTCATAGTTCCTTTTCGTCCTGTTCGACATAATTTATTGTTTCTGGAAATTCGCTAGTATCTTCCTGAGTAAAAATTGAGAGGAAGTAGGTATTGAAAAGTTCACACATATCCTTATCACTGTCAGTGATCTGACCTGAGTTACTTCTGTATACCTGGAAGAAACCTTTTGGGTTAGTCTTCGAATCCCTCTTGACTTTAACCTTATAATCCCTTTTTTTTTGCTTTTCTTATTCCTTTTTCCTCTCTTTAATTGAATATATTGATTTCTTAACTGCTCTTCCCCTCTTTTGATACACCTATATGTGCCTCACTCTTGAAGATGTTTTACTCTATTGTTTATCCATTTAGGATCGTTTTTGTTAGATCTAATTTCCCTACTTAGAACAATATAAAACACCTCATATTGGCAACCAACATCACCTACCTGACACATAATAAGGTCATCCCTATTTAGCCCACCCAGGTAATTTCTCGGTCCCATGAAGTCAGCCAAGTAGAAATTTGGGACAAAGACTTGATGCAGTTATCTGGGTATTTCCATGACATTGAAACCAAGTGATTTGTGATTGCTTTCCCCAAGCTCATCATTAACCTCAAGATTATTAACTAGTGATTCTTGGTTGGCAAGAACCAAGTCAAGCACTTTGTTTCCTCTAGTTGGTTTTAAAAAGCAACATTTTCATACCTAGATGCCTTATGAATTTCGTTCCATAGCAGCCTACCGCACTCACTATCAAGATTTGAGGGCCTATAAATCACACCCAAAATTATTTTTCACGATCTTTGAGAAACTGTAGAGAAACAGATTCTGTGTTTAATGTTTCTAATCTTACATCTTGTCTAACACAACAATTTAAATTATCTCTGACATACGTCGCCACTCCACCACCCTTCCTGTTGACCCTATCAGTGTGGAATAGTTTATAACCCTGTATGTTGCATTCAGAAGGCATTTTTCTATCTTTCAAGTTGAACCAGGTCTCTGTTATAGTAATAATATCTATATTACCTGCACTTGCAAGTAATCTTAATTCATCTATTTTACTTCTTAGAATCCTACTATTTGTATAGTAAACCTTCAGGTAGTTAGTCACTCGTTGCCCTCTATTATCTCTCTTTGGTTGTTGAGCAATTGCTTTGCCTTTACTAGCAACTTTATTTTGAATATTGTCTTTTAAACATATCCCTGGGATATCCTGGTAATATCTGCTGTTTTCAACCTTAATACTGCAAACCTGATTGTTTCTCACAAACACCCATACTTCTATAATCTATCAGTTTAAATTCCTAGACAAGTCATCAAATGACCCCCTCAACTGAGTTGGCTAATGCAACCACTCCAGCCCCAAAGAGATGAACCCCGTTCTTTGCATACATATCATGTTTGCCATAGAATTTGTTTCCCAGTTATCAATGAATGGATTGAAAGTTCCTCGCAGTACCTGTCAGGCCAGCAATTTATACCAATTGCTCTAGACATCCATTCATTGCCCACTCCCTTTCTAGGAAAGATGCTACATGTGATTGTGATCCCTTCCTTAGACTGATTATTTTCTATGGCTGACCTCTACTTATCCAGCAGTTCCTGTCTCCTCCTTCCCGAGTCATTTCCACCAGAACTGAGACAGATAATGGTTTTTTTCCCATTACATGACATAATGTTACCCAACCTGCTGACTATGTCACCAACACCAGCTCCTGGGAGGCACACCCTCTGTCTGACCTTCCTGTCTCTCTTATAAAAAGCTCAGTCCATATATCTTACCTGGGTGTCTCCAACAATAAGAATATTGAAGCCTTTAATAAAGGGTAAACAGAAATTTATTTATTGTGATGTAAAGCAAATAGAAAGCCACAATGTTTCACACAAAATCATCAGATCTGCTCCTACACATTTGTTCCGTCTCTCACACCATCGTATTTTTTGTCGCCTTTCATAAACTATTCAACATCCGTCACCGAAGAATCTGGAAGTTATCTCAGTAAAAAAAGTCAAAGTAAAAGATTTATTTCTTTGTAAAGGTCACAATGTGTTAAAACAATTTTTG